>KV751351.1:1183485-1209241 GCA_001698575.1 Mola mola | reverse complement strand
TGACTGTTTAATTTGAACATTTTGCAGGTTTTTGCTTTACAGACTGAACAAGAGATTATTATGAATCAATTATGAGTCTATACATCTAATGAATGGTTGACATTATTTGTAAAAACTCTTTTAGCTGGTTGCAGATTCATTTTTGAAATTTTAGCAATTGACTACTTTCCATGCAGGTCTTGTCTTAATAAGTTTATATTTTTTAGTTTTAAAACATTATTATTATTGTATCAGATTAGCTGAACTGCACACACATACACAAGTACCCCTGGTCAGGAATCACTCTGGTGAATTAGACACACGGTGGCACATGCGGCCCACAGTGGCTGCCAACAGACAGTCCCAAATGAGTTAAATTAATTATTCTCTTTACAATTATAAAAAAAAAAAAAAATAGTAGTAATACGCTGCCATCAGACAAACTGTGATAAAACATGACCTTTCCTGGAAATAGTAGGATAAATTGCTAAAAAATGTACTTTTATGATGTATGAACAAAATTGTTTTTTCAACTCCATAACTATAAGTTGTAATTTTAAATCCAAGTTTAATTATCCAAATGGGTAAATAATGATGTCACAATCAAATCTATGTCGTGCTGCTCCACTGGCACCTTTTTTGTATTTTACAGCGTCCAAATGACCAAGCATAACCAACAACATACATCTACAAAAAGCATCCCAATTATAATATACATGTGGATTAAATTAAACCATAAAAGACAAGAATATGCCTAATTAGAATGGAGGATGGTTTATATTTTCCTGTGAAATAAATCAAGAAAAATATTTTAGTTGAGGTTTAGCCACCAGAGCCAAATTGCTTCTGCAAAAACTTGCCCACTAAAACTGTTACAGACCCACATCCCAGCAAATCTGCGGCCAAACAGCCCTTAAGGAGTCCCTAACTTTATCTAGTTGTCAACGTGGTACCCTGGGATGTAAGCATTCGCAGCTTTTTCAACACCGTCTGCGGAGTAAGTCTTGGCTGAGGCCTAGGCTGCGAAACCAAATTAAGGCTTTGGGTGCTTGTAACCGAAACAGACCCGTTTCACTATAAAGCTCTGTAGATCGGTAGAAAGACATGTCCAGAAATGTAAAACTGCAGGACTGCTCTCACAACTCCTATTTGTACAACTAACTATTATGATCATATTCAAGTCATATGTTAAATTAGCAGCCGTCTCATCCACAAATAATCTTAAAACTAGTCAAAAATGTTTTTCACACTTTCACGCAGCTCAATGTGACATTCAGAAACACTCTAAAAGCTAAAAATATTCAAGCTATTTTAATGTGAAAAAAAAAGAAGAAGAAAAGAGCAACAAATCCTCACATCTGAGATGCTCTAACCTGCAATTATGTGGTAGAATCTGTCCTTGACAAGACTTCATCATTGACTGTGAATTATCCGACCATCACCAAATCAAATAATATTTCCGCACACTATCTTTGGATTTGATTTTCTACTTAAGAGTAAAACACATTGCAAAAAAAAATGTAGTTCTGAACTTTAAAAATGGAAAAAAAAATTCATGCCGTTATGTTCATTTGGTGTCTTCACACCTGACACGGCATGTTTAAAATATTTTGACGAGCTCGCAGCAACAACATACAGGTGTTTGCAGATTATATTAATAAGCTCAAACTTCATTTACTTTGAATTCTTTTTTTGTTAGTGTGTCAGAAAGACGAAAATATTTGTCTTTTTCTTGTTTGCTGAGACGCGCTGGCCTTAAGACTGAAAATCGCTGAGAATGTAAACGTAAACACGCAGTTAAGTGTATGAACACCACACAGGCACAGAAAAGACACAGACAGTACAAGATACTAAACAAATTCCTCAGAAGATGATGACTGCTGGCATTCAACCAGCAGCAAGCTTTGCAATCCCTTTTGACGAAAAATTCAAGATGAGACCCTCATTGAGCCAAGTAGCAAGCAGCAGCAGCAGCAGCAATCATAGTTTCCCACACATAAATGAAGGTATAAGAAGTTTATAGGCCTCGGAAAAATGCAATAAAAAGCCCCTCAGTGAATGCAGCCATCTGTGTAACTAAAAGAACTTCCTGTAAACAAAACTGAAAAGAACAAATCCTCTCACACTCTTCCAACACTCTGCTGCCGGCTGGAATTGGCCTTTCATCTTTATTTTCTTCCACTCTTTTTTTCTCTGAGCCTTGGATCTCTGACTCTGACTCTCAGCTCGCCTCACTGTCTCCTCTCCAGCCTTGTGTCAGTGCTGCTCGTCCTCGCTCTTCAATTCCTGTCCTCTTGCAACTTGTTGACGCGCTTCTCATTTATTATTGTTTCACTCAAAACAAATTAATTAAATCCAAGATTCTGTTTCTCTTTATAGGAACTGAGTTTTGCTCTTTTTTTAAAATATTGTACACCGAATGCGATTGATTAGAAACAATGCTAAAATTGAGTAAAAATAGTTAGCGGTGCGTGACATTTGTGGAAAAATAATATTAAATGTGGGTTTCTCTGAAATTTTCTAGGATTCTGGTGATGAGTATCTGAAATGGCTTGTTTAAGTATCGCAGTTTCCAATATCTTCTGCCGTTTACAAACACAATAATCCGTAAAATAGCCTCATGACATCCAATTTTGGAGCGTATCCTCCTTTTTTCTACAACAAAAAAATTGCCAGGCCTAATAAAATTCATCAGCAAGGCCTGGACAATATTTCAGTACACTTGCACTCATGTGAGATTGTTTAAGTTCCAACACTGATACAACACGCTGCCCACAATCTGCTCATAATCCCAAAGTCTTCTCCTATCCGTCATATATGATAATGCAGTCTAAACTACTAACATTCAAACAAAAGTTGTGCATTTCTACAAGGATTTGGGAGCCGCAAGTTATCATAATGAAAAGGCCATGATGGAAAAATAGAATTGCGTGGTTTTTATAAAGTGAAAAAAGGAAGCAACATCATGCTAAAGAAAGCTGCAGTCTCTCTCAATGCGGGCGCCAGTCGATGCATTTTCATGTCAACAGCAATTTGTCAGTGTCATGCTACTGCTCCTGCTGGTCCTTTGTTCAGTGCTCCAGTTTGTCAGAGGAGTTACAACAACTCTGGCCTGTTTCAACACACTCTCCCTGACATATGGACTGAGGCAGGTGTGTTCCATCAGTCCGACTTCAGTGTGTTAGTCCGCTTTTCTGGACAGCATCAGTCTGATTTTTAGTGCTCGGTGAGGAAAGCCAGACAGCCGACCGGGCAGCTGTGAGCTGGGGAAGACCAGTGTATGTGCGTGTGTGTGTGTGTGTGTGCGCGTGTGTGTGTGTGTGTGTGTGTGTGTGTGTGTGCGTGTGTGTGTGTGTGTGTGTGTGTGCGTGTGTGTGAGTGTGCGTGTGTGTGAGTGTGTGTAATTGCTGAGTGATGTCAGGTGGAAAAGACTGGCCACTTCCTCCGTCTGTGCCAACGTCTAACGTATGGGGAGAGGAAGGAAGACAAAGCAAGACAGAAACAAGAGTGAAAGTGGGAGAGGAGAGACCACGAGGCCCAAACGTATTCTTTTTGTCAGTTTCTCTGCTTGCGAGTTCAACTTCATCATGTGGGACCAATTAAAGTTACAGTTAAATGAGGGAAACGGAACATGAATCCCAGATCCTCGTGAAAGATAGCTCTGGAAAAACTGTTGTTTATTGATGAAAAAAGGAAATTTTCAATGTAGAGGAACTGAAAATCCCCTAATTTTTTGCAAAAAATTACATGCGAAAAGTGCGAGTTTGGCCACAAGACCTAGAAAAAAAATGTTTCAAACAAAGAGGGTGAAACAGTCTGAAGAACGTCGCATTTGTGATTTGATTAATAAATTGCTTATCTAGACACAAACATCAAAACGGACCTCGCTCACAGGCTTCAATGCATTTATCATTCATAACAATATGACAGATGATCAAACAAGCAGTGCAGTGACCCATTAAGTCCAGATATGGGACAGTTTTCAATATTTGTGAAGACTGACATTGCTATTTTAAAGCTCTCAGTAACACGCAACATATTTCCAGAATCAACCAAATTACAGTTTTAAACAAGGCATCAAAACCAACAAAACACCTTTGAGCTAATTCATTTGGAAAAATCTATAGGTTCGTTCGTAAATTTGTCTTAAAGTTATAAAAGATTTGAGCTGGTGGTAAAGTGCCCTAAATGAAGTACACGTAAGGACACACTTGAACCTGCTCAACTGTCTCAAACACCTCAACTCATTTTCATCGTTAAACAGCCACCGCATGCAAACTTCACTCACCTCTGAAACTGAAGCAGAAATGACTCTCAGACTTTGGCATGTCTTCGAGTAGAGGCAGCTAAACCAAAAGAGCGAGAGAGAGAAAGAGAGAGACAGAGAGAGAGAGAGAGGAGCCTGCCGAGATCCAAAAGTCACAGAGTTCAGCACAGAGACAACACAGGTCACTGCGTGTGCGGGTACGTGTTGCCTGCTGAAATGCCTCCGAGCTCAAGTCCACACTTCCACACTGTGCTCCGAAAGTGCTGCTGTTGCTCCACCTCCTCAAAACTCCTTTTTAAGTTCAAGGGTGTGGAGTCAAAGCTGCGACTACAGAGAGTCCACATCATTCACACCAGTTTGCCTCTCGCAAACCACACCCAGTCAGAGAGAGAGAGGTCAGAAAAGGAAACGCTGAAGTTTTCCTTAAAACACAAGGAGGAGTGAGGAAACTTCCGCTTTTCGGGTCCAGCAAGTATAGACCAGAATGTTTATGTTATTTGGCAGACATATTTTCTTTATGAACGTGCCCGTGGGCGTCCGGTGTGCCTGTCGCTTTAAACATGGGATTACACAGCTAGAAGGGATTAACTTGTGTGTGCCTCTACGTGATCCTCTGTATCTACACATCCGGCTGCGTGGCGTGTGTGCGTCTGCAACATGTGCATACGTCCGGGTGTGCTTGAGTCGGCTTGGCGGCGGCCTATACTTTGGGGGCCGCTCGCGCCTCCGAGCTGATGGCGAACAGCTGCCACCCCTTTCCTGTGTGAGTGGGTACACAGTCCACGCTATGATGCAGTAATCATACAGTATGCCTACATCTGTTTGGTGTTAACCAAACATGTGCAATCTCAGAGCGATTCCTCTGCTCCTTCTGTTTATTTGATCTCACTTTATTATAACAGAAGGCCCTTTGGAGGCTGCTTTCATCCCAACAAGTTTTACACAGCTATTAGTCCACAAGATGGCTTGTCGGGATTCAAACTGCTATTCCAGGCAGCGCTACTTTTACACATTCCCATTAAAGTTGCTGAAACTTATATGGAGCGGTTAGTTTCCTGCACAACTAGGCCGCACCGCCTTCAAAGCTAAACGTGACAATGCTCTTTGTTTTGTACTATTGTAAACAAAAGGCACAAAATATCCAGAGCCAACAATATGTGTTTGTTCACACTAAGGAACCATTTCAAAATTGGTTCTGGAGAACATAATTTCACCTTGAACGCCCCAAAATAGGTGCACACTTGTGTTTCAAACAGCAGTATTGAAATGTGTTCCTGATGATAGTTTTTTATTGTGTAACGTGCGGCTAAAACATACCAAGCGAAGGAGGATTTAATGATCCTATTTGCTCTTATAAGATTGGTTGTGTTCAAGATTTTGTGTTTTTCACCTTTCTCTCCCGTCTGAAGACAACATTTATTGTAAATTCTAATGACCCTTTTTTTTCTTCTCTGAAATGGTAAAATGTGTCGCAGCTGCAGCCGTTCGACATCATCGTCATCTGAAACTGTGTTCGTTTGATTGCGAACCGTCTCTACACTTCCCCTTCTTCTTTCATTTATTTATTCATTCATTTATTTATTTTTGTTTGTTTTGTTTTCACCCTTTTTGGAACCACATTCCACTCGTACTCCAATAAACTCTTTCCTTCTAATGCCATCGATTGTCACCGTCACTACTCTTAATGTTTTGTCTTTCAGTTAGCAACGTTGTTTTGCTTTTGTTTGTATGTTTACTGCCAGCTGCTGTATCCGAGTCTGTAGCTGATGTTCACATCAAGTCATTAAAAAAAAATATATATATATTTGCTTTGTCTGTCAATATAGAAGAGCACCAAATTCCATTTACTATTTACTATTTATGTGGTGGAGACAGTTTCATGGGTGAGTTAATACATATTTAGTGCTCTAGTGCGGAAGTTCTTAACCTCTTGTAACTTAAGGCCCATTTATGATGGTCAACAAACTTATGAGGACCATCTTCCCAAATCAGTGACATAACAGATAATAATGTGTGACAGTTGGGTTTTATTCCAGGCTCGTCAAACACAGACTTTGGGTTGGTACCTCAGGCTGTCAGTGCTGTCAAGACTCAACAGTCAGTGATGTTACATATTTTAGTTAAAAGCCCACTATCCAGCCAGTGCATAATGTTGTAAAGTCTAATGTAGACGTGTCAGTGAAGATCAGCAGCAAAAACTCTCGTATTCTTTACACAGTGAGTGTTACAGGTGTAATGTGTAACATTTTTTACGGATGGGTCTCACACTCAGGTCGCTATGTTTTTTTCTGACGTCATCAAACAGTGGCAGCATGGGAAAAAGGCGAGGTCAGGATGACTCAACATCTTACAATTTGCTCCTTTAAAACTTGTGCAATTCCTTTAATTTAATAGTTTTTTGACATCTGTGCCCTTTCTGTGTATAATTCAGAGTAAAAATAAAAAACACTACTACTACTACTAATAATAATAATAATAACAGTAATAATGATGACCACTAGATTTTGGAAACGCAAACAATACTTGTAATGCATGTAATATATGTCCTCAGAGAACTGCCAGGCAAATGTGAAAAGGTTTAGAATTACCAGCCAGCCTCTGAAACCGGCAGATGAATTACAACAGGGCGGCGGAGGAGAGCGCACACAAAATGAAGAGTTAGAATTAGGTTATGGCAGATTCATTGTTGGTGTCGGTCTTTTCATGGGATTTGTTTTAGAATTTCATCTTATTATAAGCATCTTTTGTTAATCTTTAATACATTTTTGAAAATAAGAATATAAGAAAATAATAAAAGCTGACCCCACGTCCAAGAATATCCTGCACAGCGACACTGTGCTTGCTGCTCTTTTAATTTTCTCTTAAGATACTAGATAGTGTTGATATTTTTGAAAAGAAGAGGAAATGACTTGAATCTGACTGACAAACAAACATCATACCTGTGTGCATACGTTATATTATGTTGCGGTTTGTTGTTTTTTTTTACCCAGTCACCAAGTAATTGAATCCTGCATCTGAGCTCTACATCAGTGGAAAGTATTAAGAGAAAATGAAACAGGAGCCACAGGGAAGATTATCATGAAATTCCTGTTTTCTGTATCAACAAAACATGTGTGAAAAATCATAAATATTCCAAAAACTTCTTATAGTATGTTAAACTACCTGTTCTTTCAGTCCAAATAAGGACGACTCACCGCTGATGACTGCTAAGATGTGAAAACGAACAATTCCTTTCCGCCACTGGTTAATGCTTTCTTTAGTGGGAGTTCCCCTGACTTATGTTCACCATTATGGTCATTCTTGAATCGTATCTGCATTAATCATTGACAGAAAAATGGCCATCCCAACCAGACTCAATGTTTGCCCATTAGGTTCTATTTATGTGCAAATATCATGTTGCTAGGGACCAGCCAGCACTATCAAAGTTATTAAATTAACATGAGCAGCTCGGCAAACAGCAGCAACGTATATATGCAAAACCTCATCATTTCCCTTTTGCAATCATGATGCATATCAGACACAAAGAACTGTTCCAGGCTGGAAGCTTTGCTGGCCGCCATTAGTGATATCAAAACCGCTCAAGGTCCAGTAAATAGTGTTTCTTTGTCTGGCAAGCATTGCAGTGACAAGGCTTTTCCAAGGAAGCACAAAAAGTGCTATCTCACAAAGGACAGCTCAAGAACCAAACTATAAAAAGTATTATTTGGTCTGGCAAGCTGCCCACGTTGCAAGTGAAAACAAAGGCTGCCTACGCACACGCTGTCAGCTACAAGTCGGGCAATCCCACCGGAAGCACTTTCACCTGCGCCACAGAAAATCCAAGTCTGTGAGACGACGTGTACGCAAAATTGTTATTTCCCCTTACTTTTCATTCAGTGTTTCCTCTCAGATTTGCACAGTTGCAAATCTGTCTTTGCCTGACAGAGCTGATGGTTTTTAAGGACGTTTAAAGCAGAAATGCTTGTTGTGTGCGTGCGTGTGTTCCTGTTTTCCTGTGTGTGCATGATTCATCCCGGAGTGGCCCCACCCTACGTGGGCGGTTGATTTGGCTGGGAATATTTGGACTCTGTCAGTCTGCCTGTCTCAGACAGAGCTGCTCACATAACTGCCCTCTTTGTTCTAAATGTCACTCCTCTCAAAGGAAGAGGAGGGATCCAGTCGCTGCCTCTCGCGCTCTTTCTTGGTGTCTGTGTGTGCACCGCCATGATGGAGCCTGACGCACAAAGTACTACTGATGGCTGCCTGTCACTGGCGTGTAATACGAATGTTGTACAACCTGAACTATTAGCTTTTATTCCTCTTCGTTCAACCGCAAAACAAGCAGGCTCGGGGCTTCTTTTTGGCGCTTATTAATTTTCATCAAAATTCAATTTTGCCCGGGAACTGGACTGTCTTATTAGCTCAGGTTAACAAAAAAGCAGAGCGAGCAGAGCTCCTCTGTTTATATTCAACTTGTGGGATCATCATGTACTCTGAAGTGAAGTCTAAAGTCTAAATTTTTTTTGGTTGCTAATCGCATGTTTATTGCAACATAATTTGAGATCAGAGGCAGGCATGAGCTTATGCAATATACACCTTTACAGTTTACTGTCATATCACCTGCGTATAGGAACCACCTGCCAGGTAGACAACTAGGCTTTGGAGATGCGATCAATAGTTGGTCAACAGGCTGACTACATTGAACTTGAGTGTTTCATTTTATTAATACTCTCTTATTAATACGCTCTGCATGTGAGTGAGAGCTGCAGCACAGCGGAAAGGGAGAGGCAAGCAGCGACATCGGGGAAAAACAGATGTGGAGCCAGCATATTTTCATATACAAGTCAGTGAAGTAAGGGTTTATTCTGACTAATCCAGAAATAATTGCTGGAACAATAGACCAACCAAGACGGTTTTGGGAAGTTTCTTGCTGGTTATTCCAACCAGCAAGAAACTGTGTTTTCGTTTTGGGTTAACAAGTCAGTTCCAGTTTGGTGAAAGACAGACAGCTGAACGCTGAAGCTATGCGTGTGATTGCAGCTAACACAAAATTAGCAAGGGATTTCTGATTTTGCTAAAACTCCTCCTTTCTCTGTGACTTTATCATTGTAATTCCACTTTAAGATTCTTTTAAAAGTTACATTAATCAACAGCTGCCAACTTGCAGGCCGTCATTAAGCACAACAGAACTGAATCATTCAGAGCGTCACTGGCCATTATTGCCAATTTTGAAAACTATTACTCAAATAAATTATAAAATATTTTATTAATTAAAATTGCACTTTTGTTGATTACATTTCAAAATTTATGTCTTAGAAGTACAAAGGAAGGAAGATGTTAAAAAACAAAAAATGAAATATAGAATTTTAGAATAGTGAAACTTTGTTTGAGAATTATGTTAATTTAGGCTGATCTCATGATGGAAGAATTTGCAACTTTATTTTTGTCTTTCCGACGAAACCAAAATCACCCCCAAAATAACGATTGTATGTTTATTTAATCTTATTAAACTGTCATGTGCCACAAATGTCATGAATCATAACCAATATGTCAACAACAATCTATAGCAATTCACTAAAAAACACTAAAGCAAATAAACATTCTTCCTGGTTGAAATCAAAGAAATCCGCCTTCAGAATATATGCGGTACCAGTGTCCATTCTCCTTCCATGCTGCTACGAAAGAGGACTTGTTTTTTTACTCCTGGACTGACTTGAAATTGAAATTGTCTGTCAAGCAGTGCTCTCATCCTACTTGCGCTCATGCCGTGTCATGCCTTTTAATTAAGCTTTAACAATGACTACAGCAAAGAATGTCAGCATCAGGTCATAAACCGGTGTACTGTTACACAAAACAAGTGGAGGTCGGTGTTAACCCTTCATCATTCAGAACGAAACTTGAAACTTGACTTCCAAATAAGGAAAAAAATTGACATAAAGATGTCCATATTTTAAAATATTTTGGAATATTTTTCCACACATGACTGATACATTAGATACTCATATTTTCAGTAGTGCAGTAGTTTGCTTCCAAGTATATCTGAGCCACAGTTTCCCCTCTTTATAGGATAACTGTAATCACATTTTTGTCTTTTTCTTTTTTTAATTTGTAACAGTAGCAGATACAATCATGCTGCATAAGGGCTGATTTACTGAAATCCTCTTGCTTCAGCTTATTTTCCTCAATCAGTACATCAGATGAATCCAGAGCAGTAAAGGCACAGAAACAGACAGATACTCAGATACGTAACAAACTGAAACTTGGCTCCGTTTTCTTCAGTTACCAGTTATGAATCTTTGCTGCTCATGCTCCGACGTCCTTTTTTTCTTAACTTTCTTCTCAGCAATGACAAACCGGACTAAGTGTGCAGCCATGTGGACCCCTTAATTTCCATTTAATGCTTAACATTAGTTTCAGTGTTCTGCCAGCAGCTGTCTTGCAGCAAATATCATTTAAATGACATATTTACCGCAGTGGCTACCAGTTCCACATGTTAGACATTTCTAATGAGACTTACCTCCATGCAGTTGTGTACCAGCGCCAACCAGACAGTTAAATTTTCATCTACGTCCGTCTGGATTCATTTAATGTATGTGGTGCAGCTCAATATCAGCAAGACCAAAAGAGCCTGTGGCAGACTACACCGCTTCAAAAGGGATGTTGCTGCACCGAGGCTCCAAATTCTAAGGTCTCGTACAATTTTTGCAAATTTTCTTGTGTTACATGCGTTGGACACACTGTAATGTAACACAAACTGCAACAACAGTGGCGACGCTTAGCAGCATCTTCACCTCGACGTGTCCACACCAGTGAATTACCAGGCGAGGTTCCAGATAGGTGATAGATCAATGCTTAGGACATAGGTGTTGTGTAAATGTAAATTAATTCATTCTCTTAACTACTCTTTGTGTTTTTAAGTCACCGCAGCCAAAGGGAGAGCAGTTCACTGCGCACACTCAGAATGGTATTGGTATTTGACATTTTGGTGATGTGGACTGTATCTCAGCCTCCTGGCCCGGCATGCCTGTTTATATTCAATTTTGCTTTATTGATATTTTGAGTTCATGTGAGAAGGTCATGTGGACAAAAAAACCCCCAATATTATCGCACATGTTTAGCTCGGTAGCGCAGAAAATCACCAAATCTTTAGGGTTGGCACACAAATGATGTTGTTTAAGCAAATGTAACATATGTTCAGGTCCCTTTTTTTTTTTTTTTAATGATGCTTCTGATATTAAGTATGAGGTTTTGTTTTTTGTAATTTACATTTATTTCATTCATTGACCAAACAAAACCATATAATGGGTACACAAAAAGAAGAAAATGTTTTAAAATCTGCCCTTCTTTCACAAGACATTAATTAACAAGGAAAACAACTCCATAGAATCAATAGAACACGCCCAATGTATTGGTTGGCCGACATTATTGGCTGATCACAGATATTTTGGTATTGGCATAGATGTTATCAGTATTGGCAGATATTTAAAAACAAAAATAAAAAGGTTTTAAGAAGACACTGCCCTCAAAAGTTGCTTTTTTTTGTGAGGCCACAGAGATCCTTGAGCTCAAATTGATCCTTTTTTTCCTATCTGTATCTATCCATGGACAAGATGCCTGGCCAGGCCTTTTGTCAATGCAGAAACAAGAAATATGTTTTTGTTTTCCTTCTAATTGTCACACCATGTTCATCTGTACATCATTTAGACTAATTGGCAAGCTTCCTTTTTATCTGGTTTCACAGCCTGTAGTTTGTCAATACCTCCATACACAAACTGGACAACCAAACAATATGTTTATGAGAAATCCTCAAAGGAGTCCATAAACAACACCGCCGAAAGCACTGAAAGTTGAAGAAATCATGCAGCTCAAGCTAGCACGCTGGAATTTATATGCACATTGATATTCTGGCAGGATATTTGCAAAAACAATGGTGCTTTTTTTCTTTATCTGTGTTCCAGTGCCAGGGACCGTAAAACTCCCCCAGTATTTAATCCCACACGAATTGGCAATGTAGAAAGGTCAGATGTAGACTGTGTGACTTAAAGGCAGTCTAGCAATATGGAAGCACTTAAACAGTGGCGAGCGCGCTCCATTAGTCCTTCGCTTTGTGTATAACCACGGAGTGGAGACAGCAACATCCATCCGTCTATAAGGAGGCAAATTATCTTTGTCACGTGAAGTGGATTACATTACTATAAACAACACATGTCAGAGTATTCATCATTCTGCCAGTGAGGTAACTGGATGTAAACATCCTGGAGACAATTATTCATATTAACCAGTGGACCCGAAAACAAGTTTAACGCATCTTTCTCCATGTGTAACTTCCCAGCCGGTTCAAATCTAAAAAAATTGATCAGAAACAATTTGTCATGGCCACGCAACAGGGTTTAATGTATCTGGAACGTAAATCCTCGTCAGTCTTAGATATAACTGCGTAGGTGTAGGGTTGAGTGGCCATGAAGCTCACTGCGACAT
This sequence comes from Mola mola, assembly GCA_001698575.1. Classification (NCBI taxonomy): domain Eukaryota; kingdom Metazoa; phylum Chordata; class Actinopteri; order Tetraodontiformes; family Molidae; genus Mola; species Mola mola. Next base: position 1,196,538 of record KV751351.1, on the reverse strand, counting down.
TGATGTTTTGTGCCAGTACTTAACAATAGCAACTTAAACTTTCTTTAAATGGTGTTTGTTTGTGTTGTTTGCGATAGTTTTTATGATGTTTTCACTTTTGTGTCAGTGTAGTAGGTAACATGTTCAACAGACGTGCAATATTTTATATTTTGTGCAGTGTGGACTATGCAAATTTTTGTTATGATTTGGTACAACTGGTGCTGTTTTGTTTATTCTTTCGTTGTGACCACGGAGGCATGTGAGCAGCATTGATCCTAGACCAATTTTTTTTCAGGGGCAATAAAGTATATTGTATCGTATAGTATCATATCGCGTTGTATCATGATGCGTTGTTGACCTTGTACTTCATTTTAAGACTTGCAGGTCACAAGCCTTTGCATAATGCCTTGACTGCACTGACTACTGCACTGACCGTTCATGTGCTGCTTTGCTCAGCGCAGCAGAAAACTGTCCAGCCAACTCTATGGCACCATAATAATCAGAAACTGCATTAAAAGGGTGTATGATATGATGTACAAAGAGCTGCCGGTAAAGTGACGAAAGCTCTCTGGGGTCCAGCCTCCAGGTGGACCAATAGAGGCCCGCACCAGTGGGTCATGACCACATTTAGATATATAAATATCATAATCAATTTTAAATTGAATCAATTTTAAATTCGACCAGAATACACACCATCACTTGCTAAATCAACAAAAATCCCTGCAAAAATCGATTTCATGTTGTTTCAGTGAAATGAAGCCTGATCATCATGAAACTCGGTACAAGACTCTTTATTTAGATGCCACATCAAAGTGGACTGTGGGCTAACCACATGATATGAGAAATATTGATCCAAGCTACTAGTTAGTGTTGGGTTGAATTTACTTGCTGAGCCGACAGCTGCACGTGAAAGGGAACGGCAGATAAGAATGGAGAGTCCATTGAGAGGGCTGCTCTCAGGCAGACTGAGGAAGGGAACAATAGCTGGGATGGTAGCATTAGAGTGGATGTTTCCACTGGACCATGTCAGAGGTTACCAAAATAAACACAAACGTATGAGTTGAGCCCCAGAGTTTTGAACTGGAGGTGTTTTAATGCTACAGTAAATGGAGCGGGTTTATGAAAGTACAAAAGGAATTTTAAACGAAACTTAACCGGACAAGATGAAACAATTCACTGATGACTCTCTGCTAAGACTCGACCACACCCACCTGACACCCAGTGTCACGGATCCCTTTCACCGCCCGTTCCAGAAGGACAGAAGAATGTGGGGGAAAAGGAAAACATCATGAGTCACATCAGGGTTCCTGTCGAACCAAAAACCATTCAGTAACTAAAGCAGCAGCAGTATGAAGCAGCGAGTAATAAACTGGTGACAAACCTTTCCTCATGGTTTTCTTTTTTTATACCCAAATTGTAATTGTAGTTTACATTTTTGAGGGCTAAATATCAAGTTAGAGGTATGACTAATTTTCTGGAAGATGCAAATTGAATAATCAATCTAGAGCGCATCAGGTCTGAATTATGGTCCTTCTAAAGTCACTGAGAAACTTCATCCACCTGTAAGGTCAGGATACCATCATGTACAATTGTATTTCACACCATAGGTTTATGAAGACACAACAGATATGTTATTGATTAAAACCAACCAGACTTTAGCTTCATCTTCTAATCATTCTCCCACTTTTGGCAAAGAATGTGATGTCAGCCATTGAGGGATGGATTTGAAATTTCCTCTTCAAGTATGATGATGGATTTCTTCCCAGTCCTGATTAGTAACAACTGATGGATTGCTTTAAATCGATATTTTGGATATCCCCTCCGCCCGTGTTCTCCAGATCTACAGAACAGTCTTTGTATGTTCTCACAGAGAGCTGAGGATGCGGCAGATTCATTTGGGAGAGTTGTTCGCCAGGAGAAAGCTTTTCGTTGTTCAGCAAGATGGGTGGATTCCTTAACACTGGGATTTCTTTAAACCTGCACACGGATGAAGTGGAACATCAGCTGCCGGCTCCAGATCCACCGCAGGATAACACTACAAATTATGTAAATGTGTACTTTGGTACAGTTCAAAAAACATTGTGGATAAATGTTTGAGAGTAGAAACTTTAGGCATTTCCCATTGTACCACAAATAAAGGGCTCGCTTGGAATAATTAAAGCAAACAGCTTTTAAAGTCCGACTGAAATCATCTATCGTAGCATTCAAAAATATTATCGCGGTGATTTTAAAATTGTTGTTGCAAGAAATAATCAACAGAGTGCTGGAAGCAAATTTTTCTTCTTATTTTTGTTTTACAGTCCACATTAGCTTATCAAGATACAACATTTCTGTTCATGTACAAAAATGTTAAAAATGCAGGGAAGTCAATGAAGTATTTTTAAAAACATTTTTATGTGTAATTAAACTGATCACTGATCTGATCTGATCTGAACTGATCAATGACACCCACATGATCCCCACATGTCAAAGTTTATTTATTTAGCACATTTAAACAACCTCTGTTGATCAAAGCGCTGCACAATAATTAAAATACGATATCATCAGCAGACCCTGAGTACCTGTTATATAAATAGGCTAAAATAAAAGTTGAACATAATAATGATTAGACAAAATAAATAAGCAAGTAAAATCAACGAAGCAGCAATAAAACCATGGTAAAAACAAAGTAAAATGAATTAAGCAAAAGCCAAAGTATCTTGCCTAGCTGGGACTGAACACCAAAGATCAAAAAATGGGTCTTATGCAAATTTTTAATTTCCTCAAGTGATTGTCCTTAATAGAAGTTTACATTTTGAATCCTAAATATGTCAACCTTACACCTTTTCAAGTATATTTGGTGAGATAATTTATGAGAGTTTTACCTCTTATTTTTGAGATTCCTGTTTTTTATTGGACAGCAACGATATTAATTTGTCATATCCTGGACATTGGTGTCAGAGTTCTGGATGCGGTGGCTGACTGGTTGTTATCTAGGCAGTCAGCAAATAAAGAATAAAAATGCGGGCAGTGCACCTATCTGTTTGTTTGCGTAACAACCCGGGGTGCAGGATAAGATCTGTGGTCATGCTTTTAAGTTAGTTATGTAATAACTGTGATTTTGAATTATAAAATAGGGTAAGGTTGAGAAAAAATGACAGCTCTCGCAAAAAGAAGAAGGACAGCAGTTGAGGTGAAGGCAGAGTTATTCCACCAACTTCCTGTCTGTCTGTCTGTTTGTTATTTCTGTATTTTTTATATTTACACCCTGCGCATATTCACTCATGCCCACTCATGCACTCTCTTGTCACTGCAGTAAATGATATAAACATTGTTTGGTCTAGGCTGTGTACAAAGACTGACAACTTTAATCAGAGTTTCACTTCTAAAAAAACAGTGTACATACTCTTTATAGAGAGATTTTTTAAAGCCGCTTAGTACATAGAGTATATAAAAATGGATGACTGACATAAACTCCTCCCCCTCATTGATATCAACAGCGACTTTAGCCAAACGGGTGGGTGGGTGTGTTGCTCCTGTGCCTGGTGAGCATTGTATACATGTCACCAGTACAAGATGGCAGTGCTCCTGTCTGGGATGTTTTTGCTTCGTTTTTGCACAATGGGAGGAAGTGGTGACGCATTGTCCACTTTTTATTTATGTCGGCTAGTAACTAACAAAAGTAAACAAAAAGATTACAGGTTCCATGTTTTGTGGATCTGAATTTTTGAAATATTTACTGCAAGGACTCCACAGTAGTTGAAGATTTTTGAGAGGGAAAACAACGTGTGTGCCATCTCTAAAAATACTACTAGTGTTTAAATGTGTTTCATCTTCATTTTTAATCCACACCAAATATTTGAAAGAAACATCATGACGAAGTTATTTGTTTCAGACTAAACAATAAAAGCCATGATGCCTCTTATTTTACAGGCCCGCAGCCCAGCGTGTATGTGTTTCACTCCATCTTATTCTTGTTTTCCAGAGAATGCTTAGTGGGTTGCCAGGATTTTGGCTCAAAGTCACCACTGGAAAATCACTGACGTCGCACCTGAATCCTTAGTGTATGTATGACTGCTGGGAATACACACACACACACACACACACACACACACACACGCGCACACACACAGAGCGAGGTCTGTCCTGTGAGCCATGTGCTTGTGGATATCTGTTGGCATCTGGCTCTTATTTCCTTTCTCCATGTCGCAGACGCAAAGGCTTTGAGCATGAGTCACAGCCCTGAGACCTCCCGGGCATCCAGGCTGGGCTCTAAAGACACAATACAATATCACTGGAAATGTCACAACCATTTTGCTGAATTACAGTAACACAGAGCCAGACGCGGCCTTTAAAAAAGACTAGCCTATTGTTTTAACACTGCTGGGGCCCATTTAGCCTCACCAAATGTCAACAATTCAACTTTTAGAAAGTCTCATCATGTCGGCTTCTGTTTTAGAGCTTTCTAGAACATTCCTGTCGATATGAACAGTTTATGAGAGAGAAACTCACTGATGACTAATTTCCTCTACAGTAGGCCGAGGACTCTGGATTCATCTCTGCCCTCCGTCTTCACTGCTCCGATCGCTCGAGATGTTGGTAAACACATACGCACTGTAGTCAGAAGAAAGAAAAAGCCAGGAACGCGGCACCACTTGAAACATGCACGATGAGTCTGGAAGGAGACAGGACTGGGTCTAATGTTTGTGGCAGCGAATGAATCTGAAACACTTCAAACAGGAGGAAACATGATATTCTTGCCACATGCAATTTGGATTCAGATTTAGGATGGTTTCCGTTTGCACTTGCTGTGTTATATTACAAACTCATCAATATCATGTTGATGCTAATGCCAGTGCGGACATTTACGCCCGCTGTTTCCTGTGTGTCAGATTTTTGTGCAAGTGTGGAAACAACTCCGGGGCCGAAGGCCATTCTTTGTTTTCTTTTTGCTCTGGTCTGCCGGGGCCATTTTGAGGAAAAACCAACGATGCACTGACTCACCAGAGACTTTGTGCGAAGTACACAGATGGCTTTGAGCTGTTCTCCCTGCATTTCAAACTGCATCATGATACTTAAAAATGAGGCTGTCAGGGTGTTAAAATGAGCAGAATTATCTGTGCGTATCACTGAGAGGCAGGTTCTGTTGTCGAAACACTGATTACAACCCATGTGTGAGCCACGGTACTGTACAGGGCAACATCTGTCATTATCACTCAGTTTCAAACGCTTAACAGTTCAAAATAATACTAGTCTTAAAGCTTACAAAATAAAAATATAAGCCGACTTCAATTAAATTACCAAAGTATAAAAAGTCAAAAAAAAAAAAAATGAAAGCCCTTATCATTAAAATTAAAACAAAAAAAGGATGCAAAGAGTACAGAAAACATTTAAAATGAAATTTTTGAATTAAATTATAAAAAAAATATATATTTTCCAAGATATTCTGATTTGTGGGCATGTAGCAGTTGTTGATGAAGCTTGCAGAACATAAAACTGCTACGGTCAAGCGTTAAAGGAATGTAATCTAATTAATTGCAGGCTTTGTAACTAAGAAATAATGTTTAGCAAATATCAGTTTTTGCGGTGATAAGCTTTTAGTTTTAGTCTTAATACAGAAGGATATTGTAGATTTGGTAGATCAGTCGATTAATGGATAGGTGCCATTAAGTCTTTTTCCCAAAACAATATTTTTCCACTGTTCATTTAGTATAATGGCCAAAGCATACAAGACTGAAGAACAAAGAAATTAGACGTTCCTGGTGTTGTCTTCGACAGCAATTTTCTGAATCATTTTTCAGAAGCCAGAATTAAAATGGCTCTGATTACTAAGAAGCAAGGCATTAAATGACTGAACATCTCGGACCGCGATTATAACCTTTCAAGAGGCCGACGGCCCCTGAAGGCCTCATCAAGTGTCGCACGAGGAGCCCTGATGTTAGTATCAGTGTCAGGGGGTGAGCTGAGCTGGCCTCCGAGCTGGTCCCATCTGGGTGTTTTATGAATCAGAATCTTCCATTTACTGTTCAGCGCTTTGTCATCTACCTCTATCGTTCTTACCACGCTACTGTGAAAAGTGGCAGGGACGTGTTCAAACGTGAAGGGGCTTCGCAGAGCGTGATGAATCAGTATTGGGTTTTTTTTAACAAGTTATTTTCTTATATAATCAATTTAACAAATAAACTGTAAACAAATGTTATTTTGACAGCCCTAAATAAAACATCATAAATCTTACAATTACAGCTGAAGAGTGAAGGGATTTTCTGGTCTGTTGCTGTATTCAGTGTATTGTTTTAATAATTAAAGGTTCACAAGTACTGCAGTTGTGCTTTTCCCACTTACTCAGGGGCCTTCATGACTTTCAAATCTTGGCTATCATGCTTTTCTGATTTATTTATTTTACAAACAAATATTTTTATTTCCTTAAATGTCATGCTTGCAAAATGAAGAAGGCTGATTTGCAGCTTACATTCAGTAGAAGATGAACACACATACGCACAGGATCCATTTAAATGTACATTAAAGTAACAATAGCAACTTAATATTCCTTTTTTTCTACATGTATAAAAAAATAAAGGTGCAGTACAGAGCAAATATATAATCAATCAAACGGGAGCAAGAACGAATGCAGAAGTTTGCAGCTAGTTTGTGATCATTTTTTTTTTTTACAGGCAAATGCATGATATGAGTGAATTCGAGAGAATGTAGCATCGGGATGAGGGTCACTCAGTTATCCTAACCTGAGTTTCAGAGCCAGCTTCAGCTCTGCTCTGGTACAACTGCTGTCCATGCAGCCAGCTGCTCCTAACTGTCAACACAACCTCGGCTCCGGCAACTGATGGTGGCCAGATGGTGGGGCTCACACTCACACACACACACGAACACACAGTAAGATGCGTGACTAGTGCATCCTCCGCTGGAGATGAAATGACTCTTAGCTACCTCAGTCGACCCGACTGCATGTTGCTTTTATTTCAAAGGCAGCAGAGGAGCTGCGAGGGAGAAACATGAACTGCGGCTCTCAAGTGAGGTCACCATGTTGTGTAACGTCAGTCAAACGCTGTTATAGATTATAGAAAAGTCAGGACAGGCAAGAGCATTTATAAAAATATGGAGGGTGTAAAACTCAGTGACCTTATTCCATTTTCCCTCACTGTTGATGCAAATTTTTCATCCAAGTCTGTCTGGATGCTTGTTTTTTCTTCAGATATTCTAAATTAAGTAAATTTGAATGAAATATGATGGACGGTACAAATCATTCCTGGGCTTTCACGCGACATAACGGGGGGAGGCTACAGCAGTAGAAATGGGGAACGGACAGGATTTATGTGTCAACAACATGAACTAAGTCTGAAAACCATGCTAACACGGGAGATAATGATTACCGTATAATCACATGATTTTAAAGTTGCGTTTGATTCAGCGCTAACATCATGGCGCAGTTTAGTCCGTGCCTTCCACAGGCCGTGAGTCATGTCTGCCTAAACTCAGCTATTTTCATCTCATTACTCACATTAATGAAAGGTTCTGAGGGGCTCTTTTCACTGCCATGTTTTACCAGCTGAATCATGCAGCTTGTCCCCTAGTGACAGACATAACCCCAGAGAGGAGCCAGAAATGCTCTGTGTGATTTCATGTGCATCACAAAACACGTTTAGCAGCAAATAAAAAAATAGATAAAAATGCTTTTTTCTCATGGCACGTTTTGCTTCCTGACGGGGGATGAATCGTTAAAAGTTCAGCAAAAAACTCCTGGCTTCATGGCTGTAAGTCATTTTCATTTTCCGTCTGTGTTTGATTGCAGTTTCTCTCAGATACAGCTTCTTTTTTTTTTCTCTCTCTCTCGCTCTCTCTACACTTGGACCCTCACCACCGTTGTGCTCTGGGTGGTGGTGCCTCTGGTGAAGCGGACTGGCAGAGAGCCGGGAGTTCAACTACAACCATCTGGGGATGTCTTGAACGGTGGTAGTCAAAAACATCTCCGCTACTATGTGCTTCTCTCTCGCTCCAAGTGATCTCACTGTGGTGCCTGCGAAGTGTTAAAAGAAAAAAAAAGGCACGACAATGCACACTCACTCCCAGACAGCTACATGGCTTCTTGAACGCTTTGTGGAGCAGCGATGTAGAAAACAACACATTCACATTTCCATTTCCTACAGACACCCTGAGCCTCTTTTGGATTCAGTTACGGCTTCCCTGTCATAAGAACACAGTTGGTATTGGTCATGTTTTAGATGAATACCAGATTGTAAGGATAAAAACCCTGCGTTTCAGTAGCAATTATGTAGATTAAAGCTATGATGTCATGATGATATGCCACATTCTTTGATTTCTAAATTAAAGGCTGAGGCTGTCTGTATTTAGCATTTTTTCTTTTTTTCAACATAGGACATGAAAATACCCAAACCTACACAGCTTCAGTCCCTCTCAGTCTCCATCCTGTGCTGTTCGTCCAGTGTTTTCCTTGTGTTTTTCCCTGCCCCGTCATCTCTCGTGTGTGTGTTCTCCCTGTATTGTTAATGCAGCACGGGTGTGGCCACGTCCTTCCCGCTCTGGGACTTCCACGGCTGGCACACGTGCTGATCGTTACTTCATCAAAGTGCTGCAGCGTATCCAACCTGGCTCGGTGCTCAGGCTCCCATCTACAGCGGTTCTTATCTTCTCTGAATTTCCTGCGCTTTGTTTTTGCTTTTTCTTCAGTTTTTCTATGAACAGTTTCACCAAACATAGACGGCAGATTAAGCTGGACCTGTCCGGTCATCCCTATTAAATTAAGCCGTGACTTGGTATCGTGAAAGCACATACGTTACCATGGACGGTGAAATTTAGAAATCTATACTATACCAGCTTTTATATTAACACTCGCTTTCTTTTTTTAACATCATTAGATGATGCTTTCACTCATGTGAAAGCGTTTCGGGACATAAAAAAAACAAACATCACTGGACTTTACTAAATGTAAGAACTCAATCATAGTAACCTAAACTTCAGCCTTCAACCTAATTCTTCAGTGTGAGGCTTCGAGTCCTTGATGAGACGTACGTGTTGCATGACAAATCATTTGTGTCTGATGATGTGGTATGAGCATTGTTTCAGATCTTTGAAGTTGAACCATGGACTATAGGACAGAGCAATACATTGTTAATTGTTTTTAGTATTTGATGAATTCCTCAACACAGATTAAGACATCTAATACATATTGATTAATGATTTCCGCCCCTGTGTTCAGACCTTTGTTTGTTTTATTTGGCATTAGAGTCCAGGTTCACGTGACCTTTCATTATGTGATGCTAATGGACTGTACATTCACTAAAACAACAGGGTACACAGAGTACAGCACGATGTTTTATGAAAGTTTATTCTGCCAGTATAACTTGTCAGCTGGAAGATTGGGAGAGAAAAATAAGGATAATGTTGAATATGTTGCGTTACAGTCATGCTCACTGGGCATTGAAATGATCCCCAAGGTTTATTTATCCCATGATCCCCAAGGTTTCAGGGTTCAAAAGAACAATTTCTTCATTGTATTTTACTTTGTCTCCATGTACATGAGGTCTGTTCTCATGTTCTGCATTGTTTTAACTGTTGATCTTCACCTCTTCCAACTCTCTTTAAAATGTTGTTTTTACTAAAAAAAACTTGACCTCCTTGTAACCTTTATTCATGGCTCTCATCCACTGGGCGTAAAGTACTCGAATGTTGCCTCTTCTCCATTTCTGCATCAGTAATACTGTGATGATCTTTTGCTCTGTGGAAGAAAGGCTCAAATTTGCACTTTTCTACATTATTTACACCTGGTTGGACCTATTTGCACCATCGTGAACGATGCACTGACTAGCCTGCTTCTGGCCTTGCGTTTTCTTGTATCCTGGGTCCTGAATTCTGCTTTGTGAAGTAGCCTTCCCTGCCCGCCAGCTTGCTTTGTTCGGTCATCCTGCCAACCTGCCAACTCTCCCGCTGCTCTCATCTCTTGTCATCTTGCCTCTGATCCTCCCAAATCCCTTTTCCCTTTTCTTATTTTATTACTATATCTATTGTTGAATTAAAAACTTCAACCGAGTTGAGTTTTACATGTGGGTCCATTTCTGTAGTCATTGTTCTTCGTGGATTCAATAACCTCTCTGAGACATTCAGACCAAAGTCTTGTTTTCATTTGTGAAATAATTTTGTTTCTCTCACACATCAAATGTTTCTCAGACACGGGTAGAAATACCAGAGAGTGTAGTACTCAGATGTTTGTTTGCTCGATCCATCAGTCTCATAATATGTTCTGATCTCTGATTTGTCTGTGACCTCAGCCTAAATTCATGTGGCTCCAGAAGAAGTACATCAGAAAAGGCAGCTGGTCACTGTAAACATTACCACAAGACTAAAAGGTGCCTTTGTGACGATTTTAACTTGTTGAGTGATACCCATTTGTGCAATAGTTGGTTTTGTTTTAATATAGAAGAATAATCCTCGTGAGATTGATTCAAGCTAATTCTCATGCTTGTTGAAATGAAAAAAACATGTCACGCAGTGCAAAACTGCTGCTTAGTGATAATTATTTGGGAACAAACTCTGGGAATTCTTTCTGAACTCGGGAAAAGTGAGTGTGACTAGTGGGAGCGTGCCATGCCATGTGCTTCCACATGGCATGGTTGCTCTTGCACGAGCACAAGCATGTGTGCGCAACGCAAACATGTCTCCGCAAAAACCAGTCACCACACTGCATGATTGATAAAACCAAAAACATGAGCGTGATGTATCTGAACAAAAAGACACAAAATAAGCCAGTTTTGTCACGTTCTCTCAATGCTATGGCATAGGGTTAGGGCAGTGTGAGTGAAGGAGGGACGGGGGAGGAAGGACAACCGGGCTTTGCCGAGTGTGAAAGCACCCCTGAAGACAATACTTGTTATTGATGACAGAATTATTGGTTCGCAGTCATTTGACTGAATGACTTACTTTCAGTCATGGTACTAAGTTAATAGTTATGAACAATGCATTATTTTAAATTAAAAATGTCTGTTCAGCTCAATATGATAGATGAATGATAAATATGAAAGTGTTTTGTAACAGTGTTACAATATCCTCCATGGAGACGAAATGAAATACAGATGAAATTAATCTGGATTAGAATAGGACCGACCACCAGTGCCCTTCATCGTCTGAGCAATGAGTGTCTTATTCCAGGCAACTGTACAACCTGATAGGTCTCCAGGACCCACAGACCGTCTCATTCGAACTATGTCCCCTTGATTCCCCCTCCAAAAATGTTTCCTACAACTTATTCCATTCACTTTCTGCACCCCCTGCCCCCGCGTCCACCCCAGCTCTTTCAGCTCACTTACCCGTGAGTCATTGCTGTGGTTTTGGACAGCAGATCAAGAGAGTGGAGAGGGAAGAATATGTCTCAAAAACAGAATTGAAGTTAAACTTGAGGATAAAGGGAAAATTTCTCAACTGAATGATATGCCAGAGTTGCCATTCAGCCACCTAGGGTCCACCTAGGGCTATGATCCATAAATTATGTGCTGAGAATTTTCCTTTCAAACTATGGCTCACGTAATTTTGCATTTCATCAAACCAAAGTTCTGGTTTATTACGGCTTGAGTCATTTGTTTTGTATTTTCGGCCCCCATCCCTATTGCCAACATTTAACTACTCCTTAAATTCATTTGTATCGTCTGTAAGTGAATGTCTGATTTCAGTCAAAGTCTCCTATTCTGGGTCACTGGCAGTGATGCGTTTTAGCACAGGATGGTTTTCCAGGAGGAAGGGGGAGCAGCCATAATGATGGAACACGCTTCAGTATTAGCTAGCCTACAGCAGCGTAAGCATGTTAATAGTGAGTAATTACTCTCATTGCCAGAGGAGGGAGACTAAAGATGTTCTGCAACTGATTTAAAAGTAATAAGTTGAAGGGAAAAAAAAAAAAGATCAGCATTTTTAAACATGCGTGCATTTCCTCATAAAGTGTGAAAATTTTGAAAGTTCAATCAGAGCAGATGGTTTAAACATGATTATTTAGAGGCCCCCCTTCAATGAAAATCACGTTTTTGACCTCAATAACAATCCCATATGTAGTACGACACACATCATGACCAACTTAAGCAGGCAAAAGTCAAAGCCGAGGATTTCTGCTTTCGTTCTGCAATCCACCAATGGCAGTCTCCAGAAAAATAATTCAGACAGCCTGGGTATTCCTTGTGGAAAACATAAGGAGCCAATTGTGACGATTTGTGGGGGCCGGCTTAAGGGCATTTGCTTACTCACTTGCTGTATATGGCTTATTAGAAAATGAAAATTGCCCCGGTGTTGTTAACCCTTGGTCTGTCGGTTGTGGAAGAAAAGAAAGTAAAGAATAGGGAGAAACCACACTGAATGGGTGGAATCATTCGTCTGTGGAAGGCTCAAGGGGCAACAGCCAGTGAGGGTGATATTTTATAGTCCACTTAGGATTTGCCTTCGTGAAATCAAATCAACAAAGCTGAAAAATGGAACAGTGTATCCGATTGGCTTCTGGTCCGCACCAAGGAAGCAAACCATTAGGTGTGAACACAACCTTATATTTCAATTTATCTGGTAGTATGGCTAATGTGTCTCTCTAATAACACCTGTAACATGAAGCAATCTTTTCTATTGCTAGCGAGCAATTTTACTGTTTACTGCAACAAATCCCACTTTGTTGGGGTTTTTTTTTGTGTCAGTTTGGGTAGTGTGTTGAGTTCCCGCTGTTAATGAAGCTGTATTCTATTTATTGGAAAAATGCAGAAAAAAACAAAAACAAAACATGTGTATTTTTGTCACATTTTCACTCAAGCTTGATGAAGTGCAGCCTGAGTGTTTGGGAGGTCTCTTGTCCCGGTGCTGTGTGCTGTTTTGGCAGCTTCGTTTATGGGCCTTACGCTTCACATCTATTAAACGAGGGAGTAAAGGGCAACTATAAAATTTGAGTTTACACGTGATCACAAGTTACAAAATGCCTCTTATTATGATTTTAAGAATTGGATTTTGTTTTGTTTCATCCTTACCTGTAACTTCTCACGTCACCTCTAATAACTTCCATTTAGCGAGCACAGAGAGCGATTACATCAGATGGGACGGACTTTC
>KV751351.1:1156001-1174764 GCA_001698575.1 Mola mola | reverse complement strand
CCAAACAAATGAAAAAAATGGCAAACAGGTGAGCAGGGATGCAATTATTGTAATACATTATTACACGGGCATGTGTGGATGTCTGCATGTTGAGGTGAAAAGGACAGGAGGTTCAGGTGAGCAAGGGTGGCACTCTCACTGTGCCTCTTATTTTCCTTCATTTTAACACCTACTTTGGTGTTTAAGAGATACATTTACGTTCAACTGTAAAACATGGAGGAAAAATGATAATTGTGCTAAGAGTTCATCGAGCATTACAAACCAACCAGCCTTAACAAATGCTCCACTCCTGCCGGCTGAATATTGAAACATCAATTCTCATGATTCCATCTGCGTACTCCAAATTGTTCTAACTGAACATACAGTACTGACAGCAAGTGAACTGGATCCTCTGTGCATGCCCAATAAATCGTTGATGACCCGATGTGTGATACTTGGCTTTGTCAGGCTTTGACAAAGGTGTGATCTCATGCACACACACACACACACACACACACACATGCACACATCTGATCTGTGCCCAGACAGGTGTGTTTTCACTAGACATAGTGGCTGCATTTTTAGTGTTTCTTGGCATCATCACTAATAATACCTGCTCGGCTCCAGGTGGTTTGGCAAGCTGTCCTACACACACACACACACTAACAGAGCATACGTTCAAATACAGGCAGACTTTATGTTGGTCTGAGGTTGCTTGCCTCTCTGTTGGATGCCCAGGAAGACTCTCTTTAATGTGATCCACATGTTCATATGCTGTAACTGACAGTGCCATTTCAAATTTGTCCCGTCAATGTCCTTCATGCCCTCAGCTGTGCTTCTTGTGTGTGCGTGCATGTGTGTAAACATATTTAATGCCCAAAAAAGGCTGAAAGCACAGCCCTAATTCCCAAGACGTTGGGACGCTGTGTAAATACAAACAGAATGCAATCATTTGCAAACACACTGTGTTTACTGACAACAGTTTTAAGTACTGTTCCCAAGCACGTTAAATGTTATCCTTTATTCAATGTTTGACGGAAGGGTGAACTTTTCCTACTGGATCATGACACTATTACCTCTCATCCATGAACCGGTTTACCTGTGGAATGTTCCAATCAGGTGTTTTTGAAAGTTGATGAGGTAAAACATCAAATATACTGTTTTTGTGAGAACCCAACTCATTTCCTCCTTGGCTTGTAGTTAGTGTGCATGCAAGGTATGTCTGACAGTTGGTTCATACACAACACAACCCGACAAACACATCAGATTCCAACCTTTCATTTTCTATGGAAATTTACTAGTGAGTTTACAAAGGGACAAAGGTGCTCCAACACTGATCTGCTTAAAACACATCATATCCGCACATAAAAGGACCTCCCAAGCTGGTTTGACATGATTAAGAGACAATATTCTAAAGATGCTATATTGTAAAAGGACCTTTAAGCTTAGCTGAAATGATGAATTAAAATGCATTCTGCTTTACAATGTAGTTCTTGCCACTGACACATCTTCTGTTTGCTCGCTGATTTGTGACATGTAAATATGAAGGTAAAATAAAGTAATATTTTTCATATATTTACCAAAATTCTGTAAATTGTGTCCTGATAGATTTGGGATTATGTTTCTCAAAAATAACACAATATTCCTCTAACATCCTCTAAACATAATTTGACCGTTGGAAAAAAAGGCCCAAATAACAGTCATACTTTTTAAAATAATAATTAATAATTCCCAATTTTTTTTGCCATTTTTGCCAACAGTCATTTCACACAAAATGAGTTGGTTCAACCTAAAAATATCACAATATAATTTATTTGACCATGTATGAATTAAATTGAAATCCATATATATTGACAGTTTTTTAGAATACACTGCAATGCATTTATTTTAAGCTTTTTCGAAACTGTAGCATACGTGTGCAGTAGGTATGAGAAATGTGCTTTGGCTAACTTCTGATGAAGAATAGCGTTACTTGCCATGTTAGTCTGTTTTCCTTTTTTTGTGACAGAATTAGATATCATAAAAACTGCCACCTGCTGCCAGCTTCCCTTTCTGAATGTTTACAGCAAGTTGAAATGTGTTTTTTTCCTCAGTAATATTATGTAAACTATATAATCTGTGGCTTTGGACTGTATATGTTACACAATCATTGTACATAAGGGAGCAGTCATTAGCCACCTGTACTATATTACCAACATTATGCTCTCTGCATATATTGCAGTAGTGCATTAAGTGATTGTGATGGTTGATATGTAATTCTGTTGGGGTGACACCTTTGTATTTGTGCATTAAAACTCAGTGGGAAAAATCACAGACATGTCGTTTTTCCAGCGATTATCAGCCTTCGCACACAAAAGTGCACAGATATCTTTAGAAAAATACTGAGAAGAAAAAAAAATTCAACTCTTCAGTTTCGCCATTTAATTGCCTGCTCCCAGTCTGTCATTTAATTCCCTATGCAGCTGAGAGTCGATGGGCTGTGTAAGTCCTGTAGTCAGATTGACATTAACCCTCTCACGCACAGTGGGTGTTACCTCAGCTCGGTGAGAGGGTTTATGGCCGTGTGCGTGTGTGTGTGTGCACAATAGATGCAGTGGAGGATATAATATTCATTTTCAGCTCTCTGTGCCCGGGGAGAACTGAGAAATAAATACAGCTCTCTCAAACCACTCCTCTCCTCGCATAGTGTAGATCTATACATCACATACACACACAAAAAAAAACACACACATTAAATATGTGTATATGTGCTTGCAGCTCAATTTATTTTTAGACCAAAGGCAGGATATTGAGTTTCATTAAATGTCCCAGACCCCTTTCTTTTCCACTTTTGCCTCCTCCCCACCCATTCCTCCACCTCCCTCTCTCTCTCACACACACAGAGTCCCAGGGGCAAGGTGGAGGTGGTGGTGTGGTTTCCTGGTCATGTTGTGATGTGAGGCAGTTCTCCCTGCTGGTAGAAAGGCCTCTTTGTGTCCATTCGCCTGAACTTCGCCCGCCCCCCCTCTTTCCACTGCCAGCAATTATTTTCCCCTCCAACCCTCAGCTGACAATTTGGTGCGTTAAGCCACTGTCGTCATTCTTCATCTTGATCTTTGAGAAATAAGATTGGGCGGGGGAGGCGCAGAATGAAAGAATGAAAGAAAAAAAAAGAGTGACAACTGGAGGTTTAGGTTTCAGCAGCTGCACCTTCCATTTTCACTGCTACAAGACGGCGGCTTGATGGCTCAGGAAAAAATGGCCTCGAACAATTTCTTTTCATCATGGTTTTTTTTTTTTGCTATATTTTGCCAGACCTGGCCACCCAGAAGTTCTGTGGACATCAAGACAATGACCACAGGGCAACTTATATCGCCATACAAAAAGGCAGACATTTAGAATGTAACACCCAAATTTGAATCGCCAAAGGGCCTCCCCTCAAATCATCTGATGTGGTTTCTGGGGTCAAAGCAGAAGCAGCGGTGTCAACAGTCAAACGCATGTTCAAGTTGTAGTTTGAGCAGAGGCAATTTTTCTGCCGTTGCAAACATGCACATGCCCAACCATTGTCCTCCACAAAGTTTGCCCCATTGCCAAGAAAAATGACCACAGATCATTAGCCCTCACTGCCAGACAAAGTTTTTCTCACAGTGATTGTCTGCTTCATGCCCGCATGACTCTCTGTCTCCCTCTACAGGAACAACAGCTCCTTGGCCCTCGGGAGCTCATGCTGCTCATATTGCCAACACACCCTGATTGTTCCCAGAGCTGCCTTTCACTGCCTCTACCCTGAATAAAACATTTTGTTATTCTTACTCACGGCTGCATTCCTGATACGCGCTGCAGAACCAAGCAGCTTCCACAGGTGAAGAAGCTCGTCAGGATTCCATGTAAGCCGATGCTTTTGAATGAGCTCAACTGTAGCGCTGCTACACTCATCATGTTGGCAGGAGAGGGACTAGAGTTCAGTGACCCCCTGTAACTAATGCAGTTCTACAGAATCCCCAAAGAAAGGCTTTTGCTCATTGTACGTGATGGAAAGACAGCAGTAAGTAAGTAAGGGTAATGTAGTCTGTCAGCATCACTGGTCGAGGTTTGTTTAGGAGTGCTGCGCAAAATTTAACTGAAAAATATGAACATAAATTCAACTTTAATTTGTGTTTCAGCCCACTGCTGTCATGAAAACTGGAGTTGGTGAATTGGTGAATAGGTTTTTGTATTTCGTTGCAGAAGAAGAGAGCGCGACAAGACAACTTAAATTCGAGCGATGTACATTTTTCAAGGATGCCCAAATATGGAAATTCTAGGTCAATACCGATTCCTTCTTCTTCTTCCTCTTTCAGCTTAACCTATGTTTTTCTAAGAGTCACCTCAGCTAATCATCCTCCTCCATCTCTCCCTGTCCCCTGCCCTGGCATTTTCTTCACTTACACCAACTATCTGCGTATCCTCTCTCACCACATCCAAGAATTTCCTCTTTGGTCTTCCTCTTTGCCTCCTGCCTGGTAGCTCCATCTTGAGCCTCCTTCTACCAATATATTCACTGTCCCTCCTCTGCACATGTCCAAACCATCTCAATCTGGCCTCTCTAATGTCCAACCCGTGCTGTCCCTCTGATGTGCTCGTTCCTAAGCCTGTCCATCCTCGTCACTCCCAAAGAGAATCTCAACATCTTTAACTCTACCACCTCACATTTGACACCCACTCCACCCTGCCTGCACTCGCCTCTTCACCTCTTTACCACACTCCCCTTTGCTCTGAACAGTTGACTCTAAGTACTTAAATTCATGGACCTTTTCCAACTCTACTCCCTGTGACCTCACTGTTCCACTTGCCTCCCTTTCATTCACACATGTATTCTGTGTTGCTACAACTGACTTTCATTCCTCTTCTTTCCAGCACATACCTCCATACCTCCACCTCTCCAGGTTTTCTTCCACCTGCTCCCTGCTCTCACTACAGATCACAAGGTCATCTGCAAACATCATCATCCACAGAGATTCCTGTCTGACCTCATCTGTCAGTCTGTCCATCCCCATAGCAAACAAGAAGGGGCTCAGGACTGATCCTTGATGCAGTCCCACCTCCACCTTGAAGCCATCTGTCACTCCTACAACACACCTCACCACTGTCATACTGCTCTCATACATATCCTGCACCAGTCTAACATACTTCTCTGCCGCTCCAGACTCCTTCATACAGAACCACAGTTCATCCCTCGGCACCCTGTTATACGTAGGTCAATACCAATTCTAATATTTAAGATAACAATTTGGCTGACAACTGATACAGATGACTTTTTGTATCAAGGAAATAAAGAAATCCTCTGCATGAAAAATGAAATAACAGACAAAGCATGTGTGTTGTAATACATAAGAACATCAAAATGTGATTTTCATCAGAGGGGGTCTTTATAGTTGCAGTTAGGTTTAGGACATGTAGCAAAATTAATGAGACAAAACAGTTTATTATCAGCCACTGTCACAGTGAACACCACCTTATTTGTCAACCATTTCCATGATGGCGGATACTAATATTGAGTCAATAAATTGGTGCAATCCTAACATATATGTTTGTACTATAAACTATATGCAGTGTACACAAGTAAATGTATATAAATGTACTTTATTTGTACTCGTAATATGTGACTACGTTTGTTGCCAGATATTAACTTTAAGTATCACAAGTAGATTCAATGAGATTCCTAAAGACTTTTTACTGAAGAATGAAATTTAAAATTTAATTTAAGGACATTTATTTTTTATAACACTGTTAAAATATAAAACTGTTCATTAAGGAATTTTAAAGACTCTTCATCAGTTCACACATATTTGAGGTTTGGCTCAGTAATACCTTTTAATCTGTCCACTTTGATTTATTCAAAACTGTTTCATTGTAATTTGTCACACTTTGTTTTCATCAACACACTATTTCACCCATTCAGCCAAGCTTGAAAACATTTTTTTGTTTGTTTATTTATCTATTGCAGTTTCAGGTCATCTTATGCCCATTTTGAAAATGCACATAAATACAGTTGGATGGAAATCGCCCTTCACTGCAAGAAATTGTGTCTTGAAATTGAGTGATGTCTTTTTTAAATGACAAGCCAAGAGAGGGGAAACTATTATTGGACAAGGAAAGTTATCAAATTGTTTTTGACAGTAATTTCAGCCGTTTTCTTTTTAAATGGAAAATGGAAAGTGTGGTAAATACTCAAGCACTGACAGGATGTCTCTTCAGAAGGCGACTCATCATTCCCTGAGCACCTTTGCTGTGTTGTCAAGATATTTAAGTAAGAAAAACTTGATTGCGTGAGTGTCCTCAGTGAATGGTGAACAAACTGTGTTGGTCAGTTCTAACATGGCACATATACAACTCCACGTAATTCTGTCAGGAAAGTTATGGCGCCACTGAAAAAAAAAACAATGGATGAACGTACAAAACTTGAAGTAATCGATCACGCCTAAAATTTGTCATTGACTCAATGTGACATACAATTATTCCATTTAATGGGTATTATTTGAGTTTATACAAAGTATTTTCTGATGTTGAAACAAACCAAATATTTCAAGTTGTCCCAAATTTAAACACACAAATAAAAGGTTGTCTTCATTGACTTAATATAAATTTTCAAAGCATTTTTGAAAGTTGGAGCAAACTTCTTATTTTAAAAA
Source organism: Mola mola (assembly GCA_001698575.1). NCBI lineage: Eukaryota > Metazoa > Chordata > Actinopteri > Tetraodontiformes > Molidae > Mola > Mola mola. The sequence goes on along the minus strand of KV751351.1, from coordinate 1,168,132 downwards.
GTAAAGCAAATAAAAAAACATGCTAAAATTTTCCTCATTCCTTTAGAACATTTATTTTTAAATTGTTTGACTTGAGAAAAAAAAGTAAAGCAAATAAAAAACATGCTAAAATTTTCCTCATTCCTTTAGAACATTTATATTTATTTTATTTCATTTTTACCATTGTACATCTCTGTTCATTTCCATCATCTTAACAGAGACAACATAAATGACCTTGTATTTCACCAAATAAGACAGTTTCAAGTCCTGAGTCAATATGACAGGGATATGGGACCATTTTACAACTCAGAGGTGTGAACCTCATCTAAATATAATGTTAATTTGCTATAGATATTTTGACCCTGCTTCACACACTGTCTTACCCCAATCTGTGCTGTCTCTTTAGAGATATCAACAAGGTTTGTCTAGTGAAAAACAAGGTTCACAATCACTCAAAGGTAATTACAGATTAGGATACGGCAGCATGTGCAGTCAGCTAAAAATGTCAACCACCAGCTCTGCAAATGGATTTTGATATCTAAATACAACATTTTGCAACTAATGTTGCTGACATCACAAATTTCTTACACATTTTTCTGATCAAATACATTTTCTTAACACAAATGGTAAACCAGATCCCCCCCCCGTTACTTGGGGCAGGCACCTTTGGAAATGCTGCAGTTAGTCCAATCATAAGTAATAAATATCCTCATAAATTTAGATGATATTTGTCTTTGAACTTAGACACCGTTTGCAAATACTGTCATAAACTCGCAACCATTTAAGTGCAAATTCGAAAGATCAACATGCCTGAACATACTAAATGCACTGAATTTGGCCAAACTTACAAATATTGCAGTGAAAATGTTGGCATGTAAGAGCAACCTCCAAACACAACTCAAATAACAGTCCAAAGTGTTGATAGTAAACGCACTATACAGACAAAAAAAAAAAAAAATGCCTACTCAAGGATGTGCAGCCAGGAGCTCAGTCTATTAATGTTTGGGGTCATCTTTTTTCTATCAAGCTCCATCAAGACTTTTTGAAAGATTCCAAAGGTGCATTGCAGTTTCTTTGGATATTTTAGGTTGAGGTAGTAGATGAGCCCAAATAATGTGGCAACGGGTGTTGGAACAGAGGACAATTTGTCCAGGACCTCTGTTCCTTCAATGACTATCTTAATATCTCTGGCTGGATGGGAAGGACCCTCTTTCCTAATGACAAAGATGTTTTGTGCTATGTTAGTTTGTGATATGTTTTGTATGCGTACATTTTTTCAGCAACTTTCTCCAGTATGTCTGAAAGCATTTTAGAGCTGATTGTCAGTCGAGATCGGCTTCTTGTGTATGCTGCATTTCCCCTCTGCAGATGAAATTCTGTCGTAGGAGAAGGTTGGTATTGGGAACACTTTGGGGTTTTTGGGACCTACAACTGGTTGCAGTATCATGAAATTGCACACCTGTCCTCATTAAATTATAAATTCTAAAAGTATTTCTTCCCCTAACAGTTTTTGATTATTATCAGCCTATGTCAAATTCTATCCTCTAACAGTGTTGCCACTTGCCCTATTTTATGTGTCTGACAATATTACAGATCAGATTCTTAAAAGAGATTTTTTTTAAAGACTAAGATCCTTTTTGTTTATACATGAAACAGCCATGATTTTTCTACCAGATGCCTATGATAAAAATACTGCTCAGTAATTGTTTAAGTCCTATACTTGAATAAAAGCATAATACAAACTAACTGACAGAGGCAGTAATGATCCAGCAACTGCTTATCAGTGTAATTGGTAGCTATAATTAGCTGGGCCTTGATCAGGCTGATCAAAAATGAACATAAAGTACATGCTATCGGAATGAAAGCTAGCAAATGCCCTCATACTTTATTAACTTTATCTGAAGTTACCATTATGGTACATATGTCACCATTTTTGTTAATCCCCACTAGTAACTTCACTTTTCCAAAACAGTCATCTGTGTTGGGTGTTGCTAATACTTTGGAAATGAATTAGTGACACGTGCTATTTAAAGAGAGGTGCACTGCACAAATATAGCTTTGATGATGTTAACAAACATATTTGGTCCCTTTGCACTAAAGCCGTGGACTTTCCTGATGTATCATAAGTTAATATCATACAAAATATCAAGTCCGGACAAATTAGCCAACTTTCCCAAGTACTTACATATATTACTGACTCAACTCCTTTCGACTTCACGAGAAAAAATGTTTTTAGCGAAAGTAAATTAAGCTAGCTAACTGTGATATCATTACCAAGCCATGACCTTAAGACGGCTAACGTTCGTTAACATAAGTCAACATTAACGCTGTAGTTTGAAAATTGATAGCACGAGTCGGCCCCTTGACCAACAAATAGTCTTGGTCATTAATTTCATAGGGTATGCAAAGTTTATGAATTTTTCCTTACCAATAACAAGTTTGCTTGCCGGAGACAGATGGACTATTCTGGTTGCCGCCACCAGGATTGTCTTTGTTTCTTCTTCTTCATCTTTTTCGCCTCCTCATCCTCTGCGCATACACAAATCATGCTTAATTTAAAATAAATACTTTGCTCTAATGAATAATTCCAGTTTGATGGACCGCTGCCAGATTCGGTTGTGTTCAATTTAAAAGGAATAGTTTTTACAGTAAACATAAATTAAAAAGTTAAGTTTAAATGAAAAATCTAATAAATTTAATCTATTGTAATGAGAAAAAAAACACATTGTATAAATGATGGCATTTTTTAAAACTTTTTTCAGTGAGTCTTCGAGTTAGATTAAATTTAAACCTTATACACTATTGCATTTCCACTTTACAGTCAAGCGAGGCTGTAAATAGAAAGGTAAATGGCAGTGCGCTCTTAGCTTTTCTCAAAATCATTCTAATTTTTATTGTGTTGAAATTTTCTAATCTGAAGATTAATTTCCTGTGGCAGCCCCACATTCAGCCAGGTGAAATTATTTATCATGTAGAAAACCAGTTTATATTGACAAGCAGGTGAAAGAGTTACTGATATACCGGATATACCACTTGCCTAAAGAGTTGCTGCCAAGAGTCCTGCGGTGACAACAGGTGAGATATCTCAATTGAAATGGAGCCTGCAGGAACAACAGACAACTGCCGTTTGTCTGTCAGGTCCTGAGAGGTCCAGACAAAAAATCTGGTAGGGACAGCACAAAGGCTGACGAGTGATAGTCTGTTTGGAAGGTTGGAGTCAACGCATGTCAGAGTCATGATTTAAGTCAGCGACCTTCCACTACCAGAAAGGGGGAGGAAAAAAAACAGCAAATGGCAACAACAACAAAGAACATTGACAGCCTAAACTTTGAAAGACGGACGATAGAAAAACAGATATATTTATTTGTCTATTTAAGGAAATTGGTTTGCAGCACCAATCACAGGGCATTATCAGACAAAACATTTAATCACAAACACATTAACATTGCACCTTGGAGCCATAGTGACTTGCCTGGGGTAAATACTGTGATCTGTGAAATACTGTGAAAATTTAATTAGAATAATTAAATTAAGCAAAAATGAATGAACAGGTTGGCAAAACATATGAACATTCAAAAGTTATTTCAATCCAGGAACATTAACAGTGGTGACACTCTTTTGCGTGGTTGTCCTAGTCAAGCTTCACTCCAGATGATCCCATGAAGCCACAAGAATGTTTTAAACCTTAAGATCATCATTTCCTTTTAATGGATCTCGTGTGTGGGGCCTCGTTCAAACAATAAAAAAGTTTTTTTTGTTTGTTTGTTTAAACACACTTTTGCACGGTAAAAAAATCAATTATAATGAGACTATTACAAAACAATATTGAAGCTGTTACTTATACTATATTTTATTTTACGAGAGACGAGCATATTCATTTCAATATAAAAATGTAAAGACAAAATTACCAACGTTAACGAACTTACTGTGTGGGTCTACTTGGCTGTAACACTGCTGCAAAATGTGGGTCAGTCATTATGCTGCTTTCTATTCATTTCTATTAATTTTAATTTAAGATAAGACAAGATAAGATGTAACTTTATTGATCCCCCTTGGGAGAAATTCAGGTTGACACAGCAGTACAGAAGTGAAAGTTTTATAAATAGATAAATGGAGTGTATCATGAAGTTCACATACTGAATATATGTAAACAGTTGGACATGTGCAGTATCAGGGTTTATTATCCTAGAGCGGCGTATGAATTGAGTCCTTAATCTGTGGAGTGGGTGGTGTTGGGAGGTGTTGGGTGGTGCTGGGAGGAGTGGGAGCTGTGCTGTTGTGCAGTCTGATGACAGATGGAATGAAGGAGCCCACCAAGCGCTTTGAGGCCCGTGGCTGTATGAGTCTGTAGCTAAAGGTGCTCCTGAGTTTCCGCAGCTCGGCGTATAGCGGATGAGAGGGATTGTCCATGATAGCCTTCAGTTTTCCTCTCATCCTCCTCCCAGTCACTCCCTCCACACTGTCCACTTTCCTCACAAGCTTGTTCAGTTTGTTTGCACCACCGCTCGCGATGCCGCCTCTCCAACACGCAGCAGCAAAGAAGAAGACACTGGCCACAATAGAGTGGTAGAACATCCGTAGCAGTCTGGTGTCCACGTTGAAGGACCTGAGCCTCCTCAGGAAGAACAGTCTGCTCTTTCCTTTCCTGTAGAGGACCTCAGTGTTGCTTGACCAGTCCAGTTTGTTATTTAGGTGCACCCCATTTCTATTAAGTTCAGTTCCTTTTCTTTGATTTCTTGTGATTTGTGTTATGTAAATACATTACAAAATGTAGGGTTTCAACAAGAGTCGCCAGTGAATGAAACCGTGTTTGTCTGTCCTAATGCCTCCTCAACTTCATACAAGTTGCGTATCCTGGCCCTCAAAGGCAATAAATCCGCGCAGTCGTGGGATGCAATACGAATTATTTCAAGCAGACCTTTGTCCTTCAAGCAGACCCTTGTCCCCCCTTGTTAATCAGCCTGCAAGCTGTAGCCAGCCATTTAGCTATCACTGTTGAAAGTTTGTTATTTGTAGGGATTTCCAGGTGTCTGCGTTGCAAACTAACCAGATTCGTCCTTTGGCGAGGGGGAGGGGGGCTCTGTGCATCCATTGTGCACTTGGCCAGCAAATGGAATTTGAGACTCGTCACTCTCCGGTGGTAACCCAATTCACATTGACAGTGATTGCAAATAACCTTGGTCTCAAGAGAACCAATTGAAGCTTTGAAGCTGAACTTGCCATTTAAAACAAAACTTTCTTTATCCATTTCTGCTTTCCATCAACAATGATCTTGCTGCAGCGCTTCCTGATTTCCCAAACTACAATATGAGTCAAGTGTCAAAATGTGCGTGCATGTGTTAATCCCTCATCAAAAAACTTAGTGCTGTTAAAAGGAATTTTCATTAACCCATTATCATCATATTCACTTTGACAACCCTCTTAGAAATTTATTAATTTGTAATTTAAATATCCTGCATTGACATTTAAAATAAACTACAAGCATTAGACTGTAATGAGGAAAGTGTATTTATCGGTGAACGTACTCAATGGAAATGCTCTGTGACCATTGTAATATTCTACAAAAAGCTTCATTAGTGTCCTCTTATGAATATACCAAAAAGTGTGCCTTTTTCTTCTTCTTAAGGTAATATTCCCTCACTATGCATTAAAATAAAGAAGCGTTTCTATACAGGTGTAATCCTATTCCAAAATGGCTTTGCTGGATAATAGAATAGAAAGTGGAGCTGTAAGAATTGTATCCTACAAAGCAGAATTTTAGAGAGTATTTTTTAATTATATCCTCATAAATGCTATTAAATATCAGTTGTTCACTAATGAATCCATCAGTCACTGTAGATGAAATGCAGAATTTTTTTTTATATTTTTGACTGGTTTCACAGGTAAAGCTGTAAGAGACCATGACTTGATCTCAGTGTTGTGAGAATGAGTCCTGGGTGCTGCAGGATGTCAGGAATTGTGGGGATTACAACCACATACGTTACGGCTTTAAAAACTTTGGACCACGCAGGTCTGGTAGGCAGATGGTGGGCTTTCCCATATTTCTCATTTGTTTTATTATTTCCTCCTTGTATTGTTTCTTCCTCTTCCTCTTCAAAATACCTAATCCTGATTCACTGCTGCCCCGAAGCTATATAATTTATCACAGGGACCACAACATGTATTTATTTAAGTTTCCACTTTCATTCAAAAACAAAGCCTCAGGGAACTAGGGGATAAACATTTGTTTAACATGTATATGTTGGACATCCCCACAAAGTACCACAGAGGGAAAAGGCATGAGCCAACATTAAGAGATGTGCCATTCTGGAGTACAAATCTACAACACAATGAGTACAGTGATTAAACATGAGTACCCTGTAGCTTTTGTGTTCTGGCTTCAAAATTTTTTGGCGAATAAAGCCTCCCACAGCCTTTTTTAAAATTATTCTTATTGCAACAATGAGTGATGTAAAAGTCTCTTGTTCTCTCCATGTGCTACAGTTAAAACTATTAGCAACTGAGTGCTTAATTGTTGACAATGAAGTATGGACTCTCTATTATTATTATTAAGGTCATTATGAAGTACACTCAGGCGCAGTGTGGGCAGCTTTGCTGTTCAAAAAAGACCAAAAAATAAAAAAAATCATGAAAACTGTTTCTGGCCAGGTCTTTTGTGCCATTCCTGTCACCAGAAGAAAGCCTTTCTTTGTTGTCTACAGAATGTTCTGCAGTCAAAAGCGCCAGTAGTTTCAAACATCACTGAAATTGAAATGGAGATTTTGCAGTGCTTCATTTCCTAGAATAGTGATCCCATCTATGTACTTTTTAAATAACTCTTGTATTTGCCCTTGTCATATTGTCGTTTTGGTTGGAGCTCATTGTCGGAACACATTATCAGCCTAATAATAGCCCAATCCTGGAGATAAGTATACTGCCACGGTACAGTCAACCTGATTATTGCTCTCATGGAAGTTACTATTTATTTACGGTGCATTTTTTACCAAAAGTACCAGGTGTACTTAGTTCTTCTTCTCTCTTAATGCCTACATCTTGTTGCCGAACAAGATCGAAGCACAGTCGAACGAGAAACTGTCCTAAAGCTAGTGAGATATCCAACAGAAACCAAAAAAAAACTATTGTTTCGTTTTGGCTGATTGACCATGGCAGTTTGGGGACCTGAAAACAAACACTTTTGAAGCCATCCACTGTCGTAGTGTAAATAAGCAATAAACAAATCCTGTGGAGATTGTGACGTCACAGCCTCATTTACACATGTGTATTACCGTTGGCGAACTGTGACATTTCTGGCTGGGATCTCATATCAGCTAAAACTCAGCCAGACACACAACAACAGCAGCAACAATGCCAAAGATTTTGCTCTGGATAAGAAGCAAACTGTCGGGTATCTGTTTACAACAACAGCAGGTGTCTGTGGTGTGTAGCTGCGGCATTTTAACCCCAGTAGAGTACGGCAAACACTTCACAATGATAAGAAATGTGTTCTCTATCTGTGGCTATACTTGTAATGACCAGTAGATAATCACCAGCCATTTAGATAAGTTGTTCAAGGCTAAAAAAATCCAACATTGGCTGCGTTCTCAGTTATTTTTTGCGGATTTATGTGCATGCAGATCATTTTCATTGTCATATGGATGAAGATTTCTTTTAAAGGCAAAATAAACACTTTTCTATTTTCAGTTTAAACCTGCCCTGAAACTAAACTCTGTTTGCCGCAATCAAAACAATGAAAAGGTTTCTAGCCTCGGTGGTGAAAATAACCCATGAGTCACACGGTTCAACGACGTCAAGGATAAGATTTAACAAGCAGATTAGGCTGAACCCATAAAATCTAAAGATTTTATATTACACACTTGATTAAAAAAAATTACGGATATCACCGAAATAAGATGCATTTTGGGATTTTCTTTTTTGTTATCATTCTGATTTAATCTTGTCCTGTTACATAGTCAAAGCATCATAATTTGAAGGAGCCTCTGCATTCTGTAGTCCACAATCTATCTCTAAAATCCAACAGGCTATGAAGAGATCAGACGTGTGGGACAGCTGCTCCCCGAAATGTGATCTTCTTTCATCCTTTTATCTACTTCTGACCACCACATCGCATCTACTTTTACTCTGGATGCTTTTACAAACGACTATATTGATTCTTTTCCTGTAAATTTTTGGACAAAGGTGGCCAATCGAGCGAAATCCGATGCAGCTAAGGCGGACCGCGCTAAACCTCGTCAGTCGCCTGAACCTGAATCTGCCAAACCGTCCGTCGCAGACGAATCGCTATTAGCTAATATTAAAGCTATGATGGAAGATATGCGCTCCGATATAATTTCTGAGATCGTCTCAACAGAGTAGTTCCTGCAGTTCTGGAGCCCATTAAAAGTACCATCGAGGCCCACAGCAAAACTTTAACGGATCTCGAGTGCTCGGCTAACGAGCATAGCTCGAAGCTATCCGAGCTAGAGGCCAAGGCCACCATGCTGACTGCTGGCGTCACTGCACTGACGAAGAAGTGCGAGGACCTGGAGGGGCGACTGAGACAAAACAACCTGCGACTGATTGGGCTACCTGAGGGCACAGAGGGCCACGATTCCACCCAGGCAGTTTCGGGTCTTTTGTAAAAATCTGCTGCAGCGTGGCGATGCCCCGATGCTGGACCAGGCCTACCGTATCCTCTGACCCAATCCTAGAGACGGGGCCCCTCCTCGCCCGCTCATTTTGTGTATATAACCTCCAGGACCGCAATCAGATCCTTTGCCGCGCTAAATTGTGTCCCTGAGGACATCTAGCAAACTAAGTAGCTGCTAAGTAACTTGACCAGTAGGTATTCTAAACTGTGTCCTTTCTAATGTCCTGCCTTATAGTATAATTGCCAATGTTGCTTACCTTTTTTAATTTTCCTTTTCATCTCATATTTTGCACTGAGGGTATATTTGCCCTGTATTTCAAGTTGTTTGGGGTGGAGTGGGGGGAAATAAGGGGAAGAGGGAGGAAGGAAAAGAATGCATATACATTTTATACTTTTTGTGTATTCTATGTACGCCAACACTATTATTAATTATCGTTGCTGTTTAGTTACTCAATGTTTACTTATTTCTTATTTCTCATTATTTTTTTCCTTCCTTCTTTCATTCTGTTTCTTTTTTTTTTTTTTTTTTAAATCCTCATGTTGAAATATATTGTCGATTATAAGTTGTGGTGCCGAAATTGGTCACATTTCAGAGTGCCTAAGGAAGCTAAGTGTCTTCACTACGTACTTTCAGGTGAATGTTCTTGTGGTTGTCGGGAGGGGGTGGGTCGGGCGCGTCACTTCAAGGGGGACGCTTCTGCCCACTTCAATGGTTCCTGGGGTTTTTGTTCTTTGTGGGTGTTTCGGTTTTTTGTTTATATGCCACACCAGTCATTAGCACCTTTGTCACTTTCTTGCAAGCCATCTCCTAATTCATGTCTTTTATTTCTCTCATGTCGTATTTAAATTTACACTCTGCATCTCCAGGGGAGGGGGGACAATTCATTTGTGAGCCTAAACTGTAAAGGACTAAATAATCCCGTCAAACGGGGCAAAATTCTCCACTATTTGCAACATTTAAGAGCACAGATTGCTTTTTTACAAGAGACCCAATTGAAAAGTACATACCAGCATAAACTCAAGAGTAGATGGATTGGCCAAGCTTTCCACTCCTCTTTTTCCAATAGGACCAGAGGAGTGGCCATTCTTATTCATAAATCTATTTCTTTTATCCACTCTAAGACTATGTCAGACATAAGCGGTAGATTTGTCATTGTCACCGGCAACATCTTCGGTACCCACCTTGTCTTAGCAAATAACTATGCGCCTAACTGGGATGACAGTTCCTTTTTTTAAAAAACTATTTTCTCTGCTGTTTCAGACGTCTGGCGTCATCTTTATCCCTCAAAGAGCATACTCTTTTTTTTCTCGAGCGTTCATAGGACCTATACAGGCATTGACTATTTTCTCATAGATGATAGACTTCTATCTTCAGTCTACTCATGTAAATATAATCCTATTGTTTTATGTGATCATTCCTCCGTTTCTCAAAATATTTCCTTTAAAAATAGTGTTCAACATCGGCCTGTCTGGCGTTTGAACTCTCAGCTTCTTGTAAGACGAGATTTTGTTTGTTTTGTCTCTCAGCAAATTGCTCTATTCCTGAGTCTGAACAAGACACCAGACATGTCAGCCTCTCTATTATGGGAGACTCTCAAAGCCTACATCAGGGGGGAAATTATTTCCTATACAGGGTTTTATAACAAACTCCAGGAGACAGAGGATTTCACAGCTCTCTCACCAAATCCCTAGACTTGACAATATGAATGCTACCTCTTTCTGCCAGATTTTACACAAGGAGTGTCTCTTATGACGTCCTGAGCTCGATATACTTATAACGAAACAAGTTACTGGAATTTTGCTGAGATTAAGATCAAGATTTTTTGAACATGGTGATAAGGACAATAAGCTGCTTGCTCATCAACTACGCCAAAACATTCTTTCTTCTCAAATCTCTCAAATACGCTCCCCTTTAGGTATAACTTCCAATTCCCATGACATCAATGAACTTTTTAAGGAATTCTACATGTCTCTTTATACTTCAGATTCACTATCTATACCAGCTAACTTTGACAGATTTTTTGATGGAATAGATATGCCATCTCTAGATCCTGCTATTTCAGAGATATTATCACAACCAATAAGTGATACAGAAATTGGTTTGGTAATTAAGTCGTTACAGGCGGGTAAGATTCCTGGCCCTGATGGCTATCCAGCAGGATTTTAGAAAACATTTTTGAACGTGAAATAATTCCTTTGTTAATGGACATGTTTAATGAATCATTTCAGAACCCTCACTCAATCCTCAATTTCTCTTCTTTTAAAGAAAGGTAAAAATCCTCTTGACTGCACCTCATATCGCCCAATTAGCTTGCTTAATGTAGATTTTAAAATCCTGTCTAAATTGCTGGCCTTGCGTCTGGAACTAGCTCTTCCATCTCTGATTTCACTGGACCAAACTGGATTCATTCAAAACAGACACTCCTTTTCCAATCTTAGACGATTTTTTTTAATGTTATACATAACCCTTCCAATTCAGGGGTCCCAGAAGCTTTAATTTCTCTTGACACTGAAAAAGCCTTTGATCGAGTGGAATGGGATTAGCTATTTTTTACACTGTTTTATGGCCTCCCGTCTGTCTTTATAATGTGGGTCAAACTACTCTATTCTTCACCAGTGGCCTCAGTCCTCACTAACAACGTTTATTCAGATTATTTCCCCCTCTTTCGATCTACCAGGCAGGGCTGCCCCTTGAGCCCACTTCTCTTTGCTTTGGCCATCGAACCCTTATCTATAGCATTACTCTCCAATTCTTCCATATGTGGCATCCGAAGATTTGGCATCGATATCAAGGTTTCCCTTTATGCGGATGACCTTTTGCTATTTGTTTCTGATCTATCTGTCTGTTCCTGCTGGATTCTTTACTCTCCAGACTTTTGGTCAAATTTCAGGCTATAAATTGAACCTAGATAAGAGTGAGATCTTTCCTATTAACTCATCAGCTTTATACTATCCCTTGCATAATTTCCCCTTCAAAGTTGTGAGAAATCACTTGACATATCTCGATATTCATATTACTCATGACCATTCCAGACTTTACAATACAAATTTCTTGGCCTTAGTTAACCGTACTCGGGATGACCTTGACCGCTGGTCTGTTCTCAACCTTTCCCTAGCCGCTCATATCAACTGCATCAAAATGAATGTACTGCCTCGTTTCTCTTATCTTTTCCAATGTATTCCCATTCCTCTCCCCTTATCCTTTTTTTTCACAAACTAGATAGTCTTGTCTCAAGTTACATTTGGAACAAGAAGGTGCCTAGGATTCATAAAGCACTATTACAGAGACCAAAACAATTAGGGGAGATGGCTTTACCTATATATATATTTTACTACTGGCCTGCCAATATTTGGTTGTTAAAATATTGGCTAGATGTTGAAAACCTACAGCACCCACCTGCTTGGCTTACCATAGAGGCTAATTCTGTCGCACCTGTATCTCCGAAGGCTCTGGTTCATGCACCCATCCACTCCTCTATATCTCCATATACAAAAAATTTGGTTGTTAAGAATACTTGTAAAATAT
>KV751351.1:1125088-1139759 GCA_001698575.1 Mola mola | reverse complement strand
TCACAACATTCTCTCGACCCTCAGTAACCTTAAAGCCTTTTTGAACTGTCAGGTTCAAGGTCACCAGTTGTGCATACTGGAGTCTTGCACAGTTATTAGTGCTTGTTTAATTGTAACAGTATTTCAGATAAAGATAGAATTTATGACATGCATGTTTTGTTTTCCTTTTTATATCTTTTGTTCTGCTACTTGAACCTCAGATTCAAGAGGAGCAATGTGGTTTTCGTCTCGGCCGTGGAACACTGGACCAGCTCTATACTCTCTCGAGGGTACTGGAAGGGGCATGGGAGTTTGCCCAACCAGTCCACGTGTGTTTTGTGGATTTGGAGAAGGCTTATGACCGTGTCCCTTAAGGTGTCCTGTGGGGGGTGCTCTGGGAGTATGGGGTAGATGGCCTTTTATTATGGGCCATTCAATCTCTATATTGTCAGAGCCAGAGCTTGGTTCGCATTGCCGGCAGTAAGTCAGACCCGTTCCCAGTCAGGGTTGGTCTCCGCCAAGGCTGCTTTGTCACTGGTTCTGTTCATAATTTTTATGGACAGAATTTCTAGGCGCAGACAAGCGGCGGAGGGAGTCAAGTTTGGTGGCCTCCGGATTCCGTCTCTGCTATTTGCAGATGACGTGGTCCTGTTGGTCTCATCGAACAGTGACCTCCAGCTCTCACTGGGACGGTTTGCAGCCGAGTGTCAAGCGGCAGGGATGAGAATCAGCACCTCTAAATCTGAGGTCATGGTTCTTAGCCGGAAAAGGGTGGATTGCCCACTCTGGGTCGGGGGAGAGTCGCTTCCCCAAGTGGAGGGGTTCAAGTATCTCGGGGTCTTGTTCACGAGTGAGGGGAAAATGAAGATTGACAGACGGACTGGAGCAGCATCGGCAGTGATGCGGACGCTGAAGCGGTCTGTTTTGGTGAAAAGAGAGCTGAGGCAGAAGGCAAAGCTTTCAATTTACAGGTCAATCTACGTCCCAACTCTCACCTCTGGTCATGAGCTCTGGGTAGTGACGGAAAGATTGAAATCGCGAATACAAGCGGCCAAAATGAGCTTCCTTTGCAGGGTGGCTGGGCTCAGCCTTAGAGATAGGGTGAGGAGCTCGGACATCCGGGAGGAGCTCAGAGTAAAGCCGCTGCTCCTCCGCGTTGAGAGGAGCCAGTTGAGGTGGTTCGGGCATCTGGTCAGGATGCCTCCTGGACGTCTCCCAGGGGAGGTGTTTCGGGCATGACCATCCAGGAGGAAACCCCAGGGCAGACCAAGGACACGCTGGAGAGATTATATCTCTCGGCTGGCTTGGGAACGTCTCGATGTCCCCCCCGGAGGTGTTGGTGGAAGTGGCTGGGGAGAGGAGTGTCTGGATCTCCCTGCTCAGGCTGTTGCCCCCGCGACCCGGACCCGGATAAGCGGAAGAAAACAAAACGAAACGAAATGAATATCTTTTGTTCTTCAAATAAACCCATAATGGGCTCACCTATATTTTACTTTTTATTCTAACCCTTACTGATTTACAGTAAATAAATAATGTGCAAATAGAAATCAAAAAACAAAATCAGTAGCCTGACAATTTAAGGTTGGCAATGACTCTACTATTATCATTTTTACAAGTATTGCACATACCTGTCCACCAGGTGTTGTTGACCATTTCTACACCCACTTAATGGACCACCCATAAGCACCTGCTTACCATTATTTTCCCATCAGAAGCTTCAACTTTTTCCAATGTGATTCTCACTCTCTGGGCCTTAACTGGGACCTAAAACCCACCTGCTTGTCTCCCAGTATGTCTGTATCATCAGCATCCTGCAAGTCTTTATCCATCAATATATCTTTTACATTAAGTCGTCCTCTCTTCTGGATCCTTTCCCGGCACCACTCTTGCTGAATGTTGTGAAGGCGCCAGCCCCTATTTTTATGTTAACAGTGGACCAAATGAATTACTATGTGAAAGGCATCACCCAGAATGACAATCATCTTCATCACTGACACAGCACAGCTTTTTTGCTTCTTTTGTTTTTTGACCCACGGCTTCACACTTCTGGTTCAGTCACACCAGTCATTACTACCCAGGACTCAGCACGTAATTGTTTTCAGTGAAAAAAGCTCTACTAAACCAACTACATGTTACCTGCTCATTAACTTGTGACGGACAAAAAAAATAATTAAATGATGAATATAGTGAAGTATTTACTTCAAGAGTTGGTGAGTTTAAAACAGGGTTAAAAGAAGACTTAATAATAAACTTAAATTTGAATTCAGGTTTTTGGGGGACAAATAAACCTATGGAAGAAAAGAAGTTTTGGATACCTTTGTTATTACACTCAAGTCTAAATATATGCTTATATTGCTCTGTCTGGTGGGTCCATAAATAAGTCTGAAAGCTAAAACCATTTCAATTGTAACACATAAAATTTTAATAATGTCAGCGTTGTAACAGATATCTAGTGACCGAAAAGATTAATTAATGTGGTAATAAGCTTTGTCCATCATGGGTTGCTTTCAGATCACATAAAGCCAGACAAACAATGCTAAAGTGGAAACTGATCTGAGCATTTGTATCCACCTGGTGTATAACACCTGAGGTGCTCCATGCCAAATGGTGGAAAATGTCTACATATTTCTTTGAAACCTATATATATATATATACCTATATATGCAGCTTGGCTCGCTTGTGAATGTTGCCATGAGCTGTCATCTGCATAAAAGAAACTTCTTTCACAACTCTTGAGAAAGGACAGGCTGTGGCCACCTAGAGTGGATCCAAATGATTTTTTCATCATCCCAGGAAAAAGAGATTTATTTTATGTCATCCTGTTCACTTAGGATACACTACACTCCCAATGAAGAGGTTTTCACTGTAAAGATCCATAATGTCTGCAGTGTGAGTAGTGGTGCATTTGATTTAGGTGGCGCAAATCCGGCATGATGAATGACTTGAAGTAGCCTTTGTAGAAAGCATAGTGAAAAACTCTGTTTGTGTATAGATAATCTCTGACCCAAGAAACGTTATCATGGTTGTAGTAAGATTACAAAACATCAGTCATATTTTTACCTGCTGTAGAAAGGCAACAAATTTGCACATGAAGTTGCCAAAGATCCATCCTGGGAGAGGATAGAGGGTGGCAGTGAAGGGGACACAGCACACCAAGAAGATGATGTCAGTGGCGGCCAGGTTTGCTGCACAGAGAGTAAACAGCATACAGTATTTCGGTTCTCCAGTGCTTCACAATAAGGCTGTGTCAGAGAAATTATTCAATGATATTATCAAAAATGACCAAATATTCCACCATCCTTAGCAAAACTCAGCATAAAAGTGGATTTACTTTTAATTATCAGAAATTTTTAAAAAATTGAATGTTACACCATATAGGCTTAACAGAAGATTTGAGCCGAGGCTTTTCCTCGATTAAACAATTCATTAGCAAAAACTATCCACAATCATTTCATTACCCGATTAATCAAGTTTAAATATTTGCTGGTTTTTTGGTATTTAATGCAACAAACCTTCCAAAATGAACACATTTGTGCGTAAATTTTGTGTAGAAGCATTTCTGAGCTAATGCACAACAATATATTTGTTTCTGTTGAAAAATAATGTGCTATGATGAAAGCTATGTTTGACTGTTTGGTTAGGCTTTGGCAAAAATGTCATGATTAGCTTTATGGAAACACTGAACTTTGAAATCAACTTAAAAGAAATTAAATCATAAATCTTTTTTATCTGACTCTGGCTCTGGAAAAATTACAAATATAACATTTTAATTTAAACATTAAAGACTTTTGATGTTGATGTGTGATGGAGTCCAGAACAAGCAAATACATTATAAAATGCTTCATTTAAATCCACACTGCCAACCTGATATTGTTTAGACAGCACAGCACAAGCTTGGCAGTCCTATCATATGTTCTTTTTTTCCTGCTTCATCTGTGGTTCGGACAAATATGCCTCTCACAGTTTCCTTTTTTGTTTAGCTAATCACGTTACAGTAGTGGCACCATTATGTCGAAAGGGTGAGCAGATGGTTGAGGCACTAATATATTGTTGCTGAATGTTTCGATGCTGTTGTCTTGGGACTTTATCACTCTAACCAGATCAAATTCTTGTCACATGAAGATGCAATATGCAACACCCGGCATAAACAGTTTATAGAGTAAATCGTAGCCAAATCGCACATGATGAAGCAAGTTCCTTAAAATAAATTTATGTAACATGGATTTTTTATTATTTTCACACTTAACTTCTGTGGACTTAACCTCTCTTTGTAAATAACCATGGCCATTTTTCTGAAGTGAAACAGCTCAGACGTGGTGTACCTGACTTTAACAATAAAAATCAATCACCCAGGCTTCAGCAACATGTGCTCGATTGATTATTTTGTGCTGCTGCCTGTTTTCACCGGTGGGACATGTCCTGGTTAAATAATTGTGTTAGTGCACTTCGATTTGTTTTGTTTTGATACACGTGAGATTAATACCCGCCCCGACAAGATCTTTAAGTGCATTTCCATCCAATTGTTCCATCATCTCTCTTATGCTGCAGTCACCATGACCACATAAACAGAAAAAGAGTGGATAGATGTATTATTGGATGAATGCACCAAAAACTAGAAATGCCAGAAACATAAGAAAGAAGAATAGAAGGCAGGAATTCACCAACAGGTGTGTATAGGTGCATATATTGGTGAATAAAATCAATGAAAACCTCTTCCTCTTCTTCTGCCAACACTGAGAGGTACCTGTCTATAGAAAAAAGTGCCACCACTACCTGTTTATGTCAATGCATTTATCTCTTAATAACTGCATAAAAACAGTGGAATTAGCTTGCATTTTATTTGGCATATTT
Source organism: Mola mola (assembly GCA_001698575.1). Lineage (NCBI taxonomy): Eukaryota > Metazoa > Chordata > Actinopteri > Tetraodontiformes > Molidae > Mola > Mola mola. The sequence goes on along the minus strand of KV751351.1, from coordinate 1,134,929 downwards.
TCTGAAATTTGATTAAATCTTAAGTTAGATGAAAATTCTTTGCATGCTAAGCAGTGTTGCGTAATAAGATTATGATATTAAGTTATGAGATAATGGCATTAAATTTATTATCAGTAATGTACCTTGTTAGTGTTGCAAATATTTTTATTGTTGATTACTTAACTAATTCTAAAGGAACTATCTGCAGAGTAGTTTAAAAATAAGCACAAACAACTGAAACATTTTTTTCAGCCCTGAGCTATTGAAATGTAAAAAACTGTTTGATTGCGTAAATTAGCTATTCCAAAAATCTCCATCAGATAATTACAGTATTTCACGTGTTAAGAATCTAATCAACATGGATGTACTCAAGCTCAGGTTTGCACTAATTAAATAAGTGGACAGAGAGTGAAACTGTGCCGAGCTCCTTTTAAACCCCTGAAGGTCTCCTGAACCCAGTGTTGGTATGCAAAGAAGCATTTCTGGATAGATTAAAGAGGCAGCAACATGCATCAAATATGTATAAGGTACATTTGAAGATGCACTGGGGGTTTATGATGGCATATAGACCTTTGATCTCCAGTATGTCCTGTCTTTGATCCTGTTACAGAATATGAATCTTTTACAGACTGCCGGAACCCAAAACGCGCACAAAAACTTACCTATGTAGAAGTTGGTTGCCGTCCTCATCTGCCTGTGTTTGGAAATGACATAAATGACGAGAGAATTGCCCACCAGTCCAACCAGCATGATGAGGGCAAAGAAGAGGGGGACCAGCCAGGCGTCCGTGAGAAAGGGGTGCTGCTCTGTGTCCTCCTCATCATCACCCCAGTGTCTTCCCAGAGAGAAGTTTGCCTTAGAGCCATTGATCCAGGGCTGCTCTGTGGAGTTCCAGGGCTCCTCAGAGGAGTGCATTGTGACTGAACAAGGATGAGATTTGTGAGGGAGGTGAAATCAAAAGGTGGTGCGGAAGGAGAGTGGGCTGTTAGAGGTAAAGAGGATTGGGTATCAGTTAGGAGACAGAATGCGTTCCTCTGAATCTAGTGAGAAAAATATGGACAAAATTGGAAAAGAAAAATCAGGAATGGGATATGTTTGAGAGAATGGTATAGGGCAGTGCAGTGGTAGAAATAAGGGATGACGAATTAGAGGCAAGTGTGTCTGAACAAAAGTGGATTCTGAAAATTAAGGAAATATGCGAGAATGTGAGTTGCGAAAAGTTTGCAGGGTAGATGAACATGAGGAGCGATGGACATAAAATTGGAGAGAAGATCATTTAATCGCAGCCCAAGAATAGGAAGACAGCTCTTCTTTGGATAGAAACTGCAACAAAATCACCTCATCAGATCTTTACAGTTTGCTGACTTGTGAGTTGAGATGAGCAAGTCTGCAGGCACAGACACGCGCACAGTTCTTTTACAGACCCGGTCATCAAATACCCAAAGACAAAAAATGAATCTCACTCTCAGCCTCCTTTTGTTTTTCACTTTTCTTTCTTCCACTTCTGCCTATGTCCGCAGTGAGGTTCAGGTAAGTTTACACTCCGTGTCTTAACCTTCCATTCAGACTTTTCGCATTGAAGGACAAGGAGAGTTTTTATCTACAGCCTGGCCAACAATCGAGTAAATGCTTTGTATTGTTAAAAAAAAAAAAAAAAAAAAAAAAAAGGCGAACCCTCGATCATAATCCACTGTTATTTCTCCAAGCCCGGCTGAGTTTTGATAGTAAAAAAAAAAAAAAAAAAAAAAAAAAGGCGAACCCTCGATCATAATCCACTGTTATTTCTCCAAGCCCGGCTGAGTTGACCGTGGATTATGTTTCACCAGAGTGGCCTTGACTTCACTCGAGCAGAAAGCGGAGACGAAAGAAATGCTGACAGCTTTATAGACTCAGAGAGAGAGCAAGGCTACACAGACGCAGTGGGGAGAGGGGAGGCACACACACGGACGCACACACAAGGAATCCGACCGCACGTGGACTACAGCATGATTCTGGGTCTCCTAGCAACGTTATCCTTCAATCCATCTTTTTTTTTTTTTTTCAATCCAAAAAAACACCACACTATTCAAGTTTGTGTTGCACAGGGAATTACAGTAACATAGTTCATGCAGCTTATGAATAACATGTCGACACAGAGAGGGCTCAGACAGGAAACGCTAATGTATCATTGTAAGGTGAGGTAATGAACGAAAGTCCATTAAAACCAGTGTGTAAAAACCTGCAATTGTTATTGTTATATGTATTCGGTATAAGCGAATGAATTGACCTGAAGATTATTTCATAACCAAAAAGCTAATTGTGGCTAAACACAATTAAAAAAAAAAGTGCCTTTGTCTCCGGTGATAGCTCCTCCCACACAACTAAAATTATATTTTTCCAAAGAAAACACAGATGTGCATGTCACAAAGGCTGCTGCTCAAAGCAAATGAACTGCTCGTATGTGTACACTATGCACACACCGCTAGGCCAGTTTACACTGAGTGACCGCAGGTACATCTGCCTCAAGCCAAGGCAACCAATGGGTTGAGCTCATTGCCTTGCAAGAGTCTAAAACATGACTAGAAGGGAGACGGGTATGTCAAGCCAGCCCACTAGACACAAAGCTGCTCAGGGAAGGTAGGTTTCCTCTTGTACGTGGTGCAACTGATGTCCACCCACTGTATTATTAATGCACCCTCAGGCAAGAACCTGCACAAGTTGTGATGGACAAAGATGGTTTCAAATCTTTCAGTCTCTTGTTATAGAAGCCAGCATCCGCAGCAATGGTAAACAACTGCAAAAAATATGTATATGTTTCAGATTATTATAACATATTATGTATTTAATTATATCTCATGACACTTCTCATATAGGTCTATACCGCACACGTAAATAAAAGTGGATGATTAATCTCCACTTGTTCTCATTTACAAAAATGATTTTGCCCAAATATTTTTGATACAAGTGCTGCCGTTTTGCATTTCTGACATCAGTCTGCGCAATTGTGTGCACGTGTCACTGGATAGAATTCCCTTGATCAGCAGCAAGCAAGGCTTGCATTTTCAGAGAAATGAACACTTCATGCCATCGTCATAATAAGAACTACCTGAAATGACAGAACCAACTTTGTTATCCTTTGTTATGTCATATAATGCATCCTGCCACCAGAGGTCAATTCAGATGCTGTCGCTTCACATTTGATGAGCTGTCGTGCTATTCATTCCATCCATCCATCCATCCATCCGTCCATCCATTTTCTACCGCTTATCCCGTTAGTGGCCACGGGGGGGGCTGGAACCTATTTCAGCATCTTGGGGCGAAGGCGGGGTACACCCTGGACAAGTCGCCAGTTCATCGCAGGGCTGACATATAGAGACAAACAACCATCCACACTCACATTCACACCTACGGGCAATTTAGAGTGACCAATCAACCTAACTCCCAGTTTGCATGTTTTTGGACTGTGGGAGGAAGCCGGAGTACCCGGAGAAACCCAGGCTTATATACAATCAGCAGTCTAAATCAGGGGTATTCGGTTCCTCAAACAAAGGTCCGGAACAGGATGTTGCAATATGAGATTTTGGTGTCATGATCATTGTCAGAGAAAATACCACTATTTCACAGTTTTCATGAGTAAGAATATATTATATACTATGAATATAATATTTAGTAGTGAAACGTTTAGCTGTTTAAAAATAATTTATAATGGTAAATGGGAAGAGAGAGAGAGAGAGAAACCAAAACTTAACAAGTGTTCTTCCTCTTGCTGTGAACTGCTCCAAAGGAGTTTTGGGGCCAGCATCCATTAACCAGTTTAACTTTTACAAGGATTTGAGCAAGATGATGAAAAGTGTTTTTTTGACGTGTTTGGAACCCTAACATGCGCGGACGCGCAAAACATGACTCACGAGATTACATTTCACAGCACCGCACGAAACCAAAACTTAACAAGTGTTCTTCCTCTTGCTGTGAACTGCTCCAAAGGAGTTTTGGGGCCAGCATCCATTAACCAGTTTAACTTTTACAAGGATTTGAGCAAGATGATGAAAAGTGTTTTTTTGACGTGTTTGGAACCCTAACATGCGCGGACGCGCAAAACATGACTCACGAGATTACATTTCACAGCACCGCACACACAAACAGCATGACTTCAAAATGCAGGACACCATATTTATTATATTGTTTATAATTCTTACGGTTACGAAACCGTGCCACTTACTCACTCTTACTTACGTGTTCCTCTGAATCACATTTAATGTCTGTTCCTCCTCCTGTCACTCCCTTGTGAGTAACTCATTCAGTGCTGTTGCAAAACACTTCAGAATTCACACGTTTGATTGGCTTAAACTCACCATGTGAGATTATTGCATGCAATTGGTCTTTGATTTTCCACTAAACCAAGCATGTAAAGGCTAGAAAACATGTGCCACTTAAAAATGGAAATCCTCCATCAAAATGTGACGATTAGCAGCAATTTACTGGTCATGAGTGGGTGCAGATATGATAGTGTCTGGGTCCAGATCCTGACCGCGGTCAGCCTATGAGCAATCCCTGGTCTGGAACTAAAAAAATCTACACTCATAAATATACACTATAAATGAGACCCTCCATGAGCTGTGTTTTGGAGACAATGATAAAAACAACCTGCAGAACCCTCTGAACAGACCCAGAAAGGTACACTAAAAACAATAAATTATATATTATATATTGTTTCTAGTGTCATGGGTGTCATTGACTTTTATCTAAAGGAAGCAAATAAGGAAGCACAAAAGCTTGTTGACTCTGTCTTGCATGGAGAATTCTTCATGAACATGTAGAAAATAAGGCCTTTCTATTTGTTTTCATGACTCACTTTAATTTGTTTCTGAGTTACTGGCCTATGACGTCTTCCTGCACTTCTCCTAACATCTTCAATGTTTGAATAAACCAGTGCGCATTCCCCTGGTCGACTGTCTTTCCTTTTATGTTCAGGTTTAATTGCATTACTCTTCCCCAAAAGCAGAATATTTATGGGGCTTTTATACTTGCACTTTCAGCCTCTCTCCTGTATCCAGCTTTCTTCCGTATTTTAGCATTTCATATTTGCTTTCAGAGACTTTTTGCTTTATTGCTGGTAACTAAAGCCCCTTTAAAACTGCATAGTGGAAGAGTACAAGCATAAACCGCACAGTGAGATGCTAGAGGACTCGCACTAGACACCTGGCTCTTACTGCTCCATCTCTTTAGCTCCCCTCCAACAGGTACAACATGTTTACCCTGCTGTGTGATGGAGACGAAACGTCAATCAGTCTGCTGCTTTTAAACATTATACCCTGGAATGGAAACGGAAATCAATGCAGTGCTGTCAGTGAGTCAAACTGAGTTTAGTCAGTCCAGTACAGAAAAGTGTTCCACTATGGTGCCAGTGCAAAATATTTCACATTTTACTAATGCATCACTCAAAGCAGAAAAATTTATAAACGCACCCTGTTTTGACAGAAAAATCAAAAGTAATATTGTTTAAGTGGCAGTTATCTGCTGTCAAAACATCGAGACCAGACAATGACAGGTGAAGTGGCGAACAGGTGGCTGTTTTGTGCTCCTTTCAACAACTGTTTATCAGCAATTATTGTCACTACGTGACAGAGGAGAGCACAATATATTTTAATTTCCTCTTGATTGAAGTGCGACAATGTGGCTATAATCCCTGTTGCATAAATTGTATTCAGTCAGACTAAACTCCAATCATTTTACAACTAGACATGATTTTATTACATAACTTGATGTGCTGATGGTTGGCGTCGTCTCAGTTTTAAAAAGAATGAGCGGTTGAAGTGTTTTGATTTGGATCGACGTTGATTCAGAAAGTTCCCTGTGTGTCTCTGCATAATTGGATTCCCCAGACCCCGAAGCTGATATAAAGACTGTAAAGTTATTCACAATATGAATACAGACATTTATTTGGAGCTTCCACACGTGCGAACAAAACAGCAAGAATTAACAAAAATGAATAGTGAGATATTCTGTAATTAAGATATTTAATCTGGCAGTAATTATACTGATCCATCTTCAACTCAAACTCAAATACTTTGTGTTTTGTGTCAGTCTGTGTTTTTCCTACCTTTCTCTACTTACTACTTCTGAGACATGGCCAGTCAATTGCTGAATAACTAGCCTACATAGACATACAATATATCCAACCCTCCCTTTCTCTCAAAGATTCTAGAGAAAGTAGTAGCTATTAGTTATGTGACTTTCTTCAGTCTAATAGTCTATTTGGAGGATTTCCAGTCAGGCTTAGAGAGCATCACAGCACAGAAACAGCATTGGTCAAAGTTATAATTGACCTCCTCACTGCATCAGATGAGGGTCTTATTTCTGCGCTTATCTTATTAGAACTTAGTGCAGCATTTTACACTATTGAAAATCACAGAGAATGGAACACCAATTTGGCATTAAAGGATCTGCACCAAGCTGGTTTAAGTCCTACTAATATGATAGATATCAATTATTTCATGTTAATGATGAATTATCCAGACAAAGTTAGTCATGGAGTCCCACAAGGTTCTGTATTTGGACCGGTACTATTCACTTTATATATGTTTCCTTTTAGTTACATTATTAGAAAACACTCAATTGATATACATTGCTGTGTAGATGAGAAACATGTATACTTATCAATGAAGATGAAGGCAATCCAACTTCAGATATGCCTTAAGGACATAGAAAGACATAGAAAGCAGCAGAGTTGAGTATGTGGGTTTGCACCCATGAAAAACTTGCCAACTTTTCTCTGCCAATGCTAAACAGCTTATTCTGCTATTGACTCTTGTTTGGTATATTTTATTGGATTGGAATGGATTTAAGTCTGAAGAAACAAGACATATTGGCAATTTAACAATTTATTAATTTAACAAAAAGGCGCCTCAGTAGCATGTGGAATAATCATACACAGCCACAACAACTTAGCACCTCCTCCTCATGCTGGTCACCAGCTTGGTCACACACTGATGTGGGAGAGCGTCCCATTGCAAATTTGGCAAGTTTGTCACAGGCACAACCCACATACTCAACTCTGCTGCTCATCCCACTAATGCACTTCCTAACAAATGTCGCAACCTTTAAAAGGGAAATAAACAGGCTTTCCAACGGTATAAGATTTGTTACCAAGAAGCATTGTTACAACAAAGAAATAATCGCCACTACACAAATTTCCTTACTTTTTGTGCTAAGTTTGGAATGGGAGGCAAAGCCTTCAGTTATCAAGCTCCTCTCCTGTGGAACCATCTTCCATTCAAGGTCCGAGAGGCAGACACACGTAAGACATCCCTTTTTGGTAAAGACTCGGGCTGCTAGGGGGTATCCCATGATACAGTGAGTTCCTCTCTCCTCTCGTCCCTCTGCTCCTCTAAATGTCCATGTCCCATCAAAGCATTATACTAACTTTACTTCTTCCCTGGATGCTTTGTGCTTTGTCTTATTGCAAGTTCATATGAATTGCGGTTGGAGCCGCTGCTGTGGTTGTGACTGATCGTGTGATGTAGATCAGTCTGGATGGCCCTGCACATATCTGGATCCATGGACTACACTTACTTCTGGAATAACAGACTACATCTGCTTCTGGATTCTTATTTTCCCTATTTAGGATTTTTTAAGTTTTGCCACACCCAGTTTGAAGGTCTTAGGTCAGAGGGTGTCACATCTGTGCAGTTTGTAAAAGCCCTCTGAGACAAATTGTAAGTCATGATTTTGGGATGCATAGACTGCAGTTGATCATATACTGCTTCTGCAAGACCTTTGAAAGAAAATGAAGCTTGTGGATGGGACTAAAATTAGACAGAACAGGGTCAAGATTCTGTTTTTTAATGAGGGGCTGGACCATAGCCTGTTTAATGGCAGCTGGGACACATCCAAACATTTGAGAGGAATTAATCAGATCCATAACACAGGGACCAATGGCAGGGAAAACGTCCTTAAGAAGGCAGTAAAGAATGCTGTCAAGGGGGCAGTAAGAAGGCCGCAGTTTCTGTACTATATCAGTTAAAGCTCAAAGAGATACCTGCTCAAAGTTCTCAAAGGTGACTGGGCAAATAGGAGAGACAGCAGGATCCGATGCAGAGGATGGGGGAGAAGACCTGATAGCAGAGATCTTGTCTATGAAAAAACTCAGAAATCCTTCACACAATTTAGGCTCAGCACCAGTGTGGTCACAGGGATTTCTAAGAGAATTCAAAGTATTAAAGAGAAACTGAGGTTCTAGCTATTTACTGACACAAGGCAAGATAGAAAAACTGGCTTTTTTGCAGCTTTAACAGCTCTCTGATACTCCACTAACCTGTTTTTCAAAATGTCTGTTTTTCAACAACACCTGAACATGATCCTTCTTCCACTTTCTCTCAGCGTGTCTACAAGTGCGTCTGAGCGCACGAGTGGTGTCCTTCAGCCACGGATCTGTTACTGGCTTAGAGCGTTTACACTTACAAAGAGCCACCAAATCCATTGTCACTACAAGTGAAATTAAAAATAAGAAACAACTCATCAACTCACAACTGAAATTACAATAATAATCATGGGTATGGAGTACAGACTGATTAAAAGCTACAGAAAAACAAGGCGCCATTAAAGAACTAATTTGCGTACGCAGCAGGCCAGGCGCACGATTTAACCTGGGAGTGAGGCAGTGTGACGTTAAATAATACAGCAAAATGATCAGAAATATGTGTATCACAACTCTCACTGACATTTAACTCATGATAAAACTTTACAATCAGGTATCCTGTTCTAAGTTATCCTGTTCTTTCAGAGGAATATAAATAACATGGATGTGATGTGCTATGTTTCTACTGCACCAAGGTCATACCGACAAAGGTTAATGGACTGCATAGCAGGCATGCAAGTAGTATTGTGAAATCTTAACTTATCGCTCACAGAAAAGGCAATGTATTTCAAGCTTAACTACTAGACTGATTCAGGGACAGTACTTTACATTTAAACTCATAATGGATGCTCAGTCCAAGTCAGAAGCAGACTTAATGTATTGACCCGCGAAGCTCTGAGCTCAGTTGTGGGACACAGACAGTACTTAACATGCTGAGGACTGAACGCCTGAACTTTAGGATCCATCGACAGAAGACGGAGAAAAAAAATGTGGAAGAACAAGTAAACAAAGCTGGGTGGAGAATGGGACGGAAACAGAACGAGACACCAGAGAGAGCAGAGGAAATTGGCTGACGTCTGTATGGGCTGTTACAGCGGTGATGAATGGTTCATGAGCAGGGGAGTAAATGTACGAGCGCAGAATCAACAACTTGAGCCTTCACATCCGAGGCATACACAATGTACAAAGTCTGTGTAAGGTGAACTATATTGCGGACTTAACTTCACTCACATCCCATATGCATTGCATACCATACGGAAATTACATTACAAAATATGCACAATTATAGACTAGTAACATCACACTATAGTTGAAAAAAATAGGCAGAAAGTCTTTCATTTCACCCGTCAAACCACTTCGCACATTTTTCTGGCTCTTAATCCTGCTACATTAGAAGGTTGCCTCCTTGATTGATTCTAAAGGGAAACTCCATTTCTCTTTGAAATATATAGTGAGAGATGTTAGGAGTGAATGGGCTAGATCTTTAATTCTGAAAGTATTATTGCCAACCCCCCCCCGGAAAAAAACCTTAATATGTAATAATTAACATGTAAATGTTTTCTAAACAGCTTCTTCTGCTGCCCCCTAGTGGCCAAAAATGAATCACTGTCGCTTTGACACAGAATGACACAAACAATGATCCAATATCACAGCTACTGTTGCAGTTTCTTTCTATATGTTACATCTTCAAGCAAATCAGCTCAATAAACTAAACTACTCATACTACAATTGATTAAGAGGTCAACA
>KV751351.1:1109251-1124991 GCA_001698575.1 Mola mola | reverse complement strand
TACACGCCGATGATTATTTTAACAGTAATTTTTTGACGATTCTGACGATTGTTTTTTTTTGTTTATTTGTTTGTTTTTAATAAATTGATTCAGTTTTTGGTTTATTTACAATCTGAATATTGTTTTCTAGAGCGTGTATCAGGCTCACAGGAAATTAATAAGTAAAAACTTTTAATATCAAAAAACCGGTTTCATCATGTTTGATCAAACACACAAGCAGCATCAGTAGACAAAAATGGATTGGTCTGTAAAACGTAACTATAGTCAGTGAATGCTCAATACCGTCAGTGAAGCTATATGATCCGGCATGGACGATGGGGGAGACGCAGACTATATCTTAGACAGGGCAGAGAAAATCAGACATGAAGGTAATCACAAACAGCGGGAAATGTGACAGGGAGTGATTTGAAAGAAGACGAGAGATGAGAAAAAATATGAAATAGGAAACACTGAGATATGAAATTCCAATAAGACATGAGCTAAATAACAGATCACGATAGCCCAATGCGATGTCTGCCAAGACCAAATCGTCACACTTGAAAAGCTACAACCATAGAATCTTTGACAATTCTGCTTGAAAACGGACTGAAATGACGGTCTGGGTACAACATACTTGCAGGTTCCTTGTCTACTGATTGACTGTTTGATCCATATACTAACCAATTATTCAACGTCCAGTCATCCGTCATTATTCCAGCTCGAATATTCTTTAAGAGCAATCTCTTTTTAAAAAAAACCATCTTATTTATATTATACAAGGTCTTATTTTGTCATTTTGATCTGCATTACTATCACTCCAAAATCATTGCTGAGGTTTGCATATATTGTAACTCCATTGCAACAATGATGATCAGACAAGATTAAAAAACAAAACAAAACAAAAAACACCCATCAGGCATCAAGGACATTTAAAGCTCAAACAAAAAAAGGCTTTAAAAAAAAATCTTTAAAAAAAAAAAATGTTGTTAATAAATGAGCTTATCCAGCCTGAACATGGGCTCATTCAGCACAAAATATACAATACACACACACACATACACACACACTCACACTGCACGCAAAAATTCATTTTCACATATGCCCAGAAACATGGCAGAGGAAGAATAATAACAATAAGTCGTGCGGAGAATGGTGGGTGTGTCGTGTTTGTGCATTTACGACGACCTTTTCAACTGATCCCAGAGGACCATATCCTTTGAAATGAAGGGGACACAAGAACCTCACATGAGATCCAGAAAACCAGGCTGCATGGAAAAATGTATGAGTGACTGTGTCACAATGAGATGTGACATGCATTTTAATCTCCTAATATGCAGGTTACGCCAGCACTGCCCTCCAGTCTCTACAGCAAGGCAACATCTTCATTGCATGTTTTGGCAAGCCAGCAAAAAGTCACTTTATTCTTATCATTTAAATTAATTGAAAATATGCGTATTTCTTTGCATCAGCTTTGAATTTGAGTTCAGACACTATTATCTGTAGTTTAATTTAAAATTTCCATTTCATTTCATTGTATTTGTTTCAGCGCTATTTTGAGTTTGAAGAATCTGGTCAGCTTTATTTTAGCGGATACTGATCATTAAAATGTAACCCTAACCCCGACATAACTATCCTTCACCTTAACATACCTACAGTCATTTGGAGCATGCTGTTATCCGAAGCTATGAGGACAGTCGGAACCAATGATCAAAAAAAACAACCTTGCAATCAGTCACTAACCAATAAAAAAAAGCTGCATTTATTAGGTTCTTTAGTGAGTTGATAGCATCACCGAGCAAACAGCAGGTCTCTGCAGTGTGCATCATACGCCACATAATGACAGTAAAATAAGTATTTTTTTTTATGTATAGGACTACACACTTGCATTGAACAGTTGATAATTACCATTTACTTTGTTCTTATATCACCATCCTTTTAGAAAGGTTATTTAAAGGTAAATAAATCCAGCATTAGCTGAATTTTCACCCTTTTCTTCAGTTATGTGTGCATGAGGATAATTTCCACACTGCCGTGTGAGTGCATGTTTTATTCAAAACACAAAAGAAAGACTTTTTCCTTTTTAGTAGGGCTGTTGACATCAAAACGTGCCCACAAATGTGCCTCGCATTGATCTACGCTCCACAGAAACACACACACACACACACACACACACACACACGGAGAGACGGAGCTGAAGATAAAACCAGCAGTGCTAAATTTAATGGACATCCACTTAATCTGAAATTGCAATTCAGAATAATTGGGATTGATGTAAAATTTCGGCTAGTGGCAATAAATGGGAAGTAACGCATAACTTAAAAAAGGTGCAGAGCCAACATCCTTGCACTGCCAGTTAACAATAACAGATGTCCCAGTTACTGATTGGATGTCACATGCTAAAGCACAAAAAAGGAACAGAAGTAAGCATCCAGTACTGGATGGCATGATGGATAGCAGATAAAGAATCAGCCACATCACAAATCTGTGTACAAAAGACTTCAATAGGAACCTGAATTGCCTTTCAGGAATAAAGAGAGATGAGCAGATGAAATGAATTGTCTGTTTCGAATTGAAGTCTAATCTGAGCCATCACATCATACCAGAACTGGCAGAAAACAGAAAATCCTGTTCTGTTTATACAGGCGGGGAATGAAAATGTATCTCAGCCACCACATTTAACAAAAATGAATGCTTATACACCCACTGTTTGCGTTGTTGGTGAAGGCAATCGTGTAATAGTGAGGATTTTTTTTTTCTAAAATGCAGACAGAAAGTCTAAAGCTCCTAAAGAAAAATATATCCAGGCTTTCGTTGATCAGTCTGCATTGAAATAACTTCATTCAAAGGAAAAAATAATTCAACAGGCTTTAGGAAAATGTTATTAGCTTCTGGCTGAGGTAATTCCTGTCCGTCAAAACCTGCTGAGATAAGTTTCTTTGTTTTCTTTGTTTGTAAGCAGGTGTTCAAGTCGAGGTTTCTAAATTAGTCAGTCAAATCTCCATAAATTATCAACATCAGTTGCCAAAAAGTCTGTACTAGACTATCTCTCTCATGTCCTTTGAGATTAAACGTGTATTCTGTTCCTGTCCGCACTAGGATGGGACGAGTCACTCATTCAGATGCAAATGCAGATGGAATGAATGACAAAGACTCTTTGTCCAAACGTAGATAACTACAAGCCTCAGTCTCAAACAAAAGCTTTATCTGATCTTTTTTGGAACTTTCTCAAGTCTGACATGTGTGAGCACACGTGGTCTGCTGTGCGGAGGTGAGAAAGTATCGATACTACTTAAAAATTCCCACATTAGACACCATGTACGCGGCAGATGTGCAAATAAAAAGAATAGAATAGAAAAGAAGAAGCTTTATTGTAATTGCCCTGTGAGATACAACGAAACATTGTTTAGCAGCAATCTCTTGTAGCAGCTAGTGTCAAGTTAAAAGGATATGGATAAAAAAATAATAAATAGATCTGTAAGAATAAGATCAGCATATGTACAATGTTAGTTGAAGTGTTGCTCGGTGAGGTGCAGGTAAAATATTGTGCATAATTTAAGAACATTGTGCAAGAAGAGCAGTAATTGCCGTGGCCACATTATTGCGCATGGTAGTGTTTATGGTGCTCGCAGGAGTCTTTTCACAGCCATGGGGAAGAAGCTGTGTTTACTAGACGTAAAGATGAAAAGATGTTTACTGATGAAAATTGATATACCACAATATGAGATAAAGTTTATTTTGTCATTTTTACAGTCACCTAAATTGGTCAGCAATCCAGCTGATTTCCACTTTGTGGTCTAAACACTGATTTCAAAACATGTACACAAGTAACCCAACTCCATATAATGTAATGGAGAGGTTTTATGGTTCATACAAGTTGGACTCACCATCTTGTTGGACAATAATTTTTAGTTGTTGCTTGTCAATTATTCTTAATACTTTATGTTTACTATGGTGCCTGGTGCAGGCCTGAAAAAGGTCACCCTCGTGAAAGAGATCTTGGATCTCAGTGGGTTAATTATATGACTAAATAAAGGTCTAATAAAATGATAATATCATTGTCATTATATCACAGTGACATAAGATACCGTTGTACTGTATGTACTGTATTGCAGTTGATTGCTGAAGTGCTTGTCAGTGAGTGGTCTAATCATTCCGCCTCTAGTCTGTAAGTTCAAGAGCTCCAATAAGACACTTTAATTTCTAATTCATTAGAAGATATAACTAATGTTTATGACTGTCGATGAATTGCATCGGATATCATTCTGTGTGAGCTCGAATGATAGATGCATATGTATATCTGTGCATAATGAATGCATGAAATAAACTATGAATAATGCATTATCGATGCGTCATCTTAAACAGTTTCCTCAAGAGCACTTCTGAATTCAGATCAGACACAAAATACACTAAAGAAAGTGGGAAAACTTGCAGCATACAAGCGCTGCCATCTTGCTTTGGTGATGTCATTGGGAGCGAGAGTCTGCACAGTGGTGACCCGGCAGCGGAGGGGCAACATCTTATTCCCGCTTATTGTGTATTTTGAGGAAACGTTCCAATACCGTAAGTGTCTGCTTTAATGATCATTTAGTGATTCCTTTATGATTCGAAGGCTTCTGAAGAAAACAAAAAAATACATACTGTAAGCATCATGTTGTAAAGACTTCCTGTAATTCTGAAAATTGCCACCTAAACTGAAATATTCTCCTGGACTATGCACTTAATACAAGTAAAAGGAGACAACTCATTGTTATATGCTAGTTCATGCTGAAATATGCATGTGAATATCGTATATTTTAGAATTAGGAAGAAATGAATGTTTCAGACAATTGCAAATGTCAAATTGGATGATTATTTGCCACTGCTTCTTCGTTGAGGGGCAGTTTATGAAACGCTCGCCAGCCCGGTGACGTTTCTGTCCCTCATTAGCTACTAAAAGCTGACAGCATGATTTCAGCTCATCAGTCCGACCTTAATCAATAATGACTGATAACGGTCGCACTTCCCACAAAATCAGCCGTGGCGAGGAGAGGAGTGGGGAGGTTAGACCATAAACAGGTTGTTTTGAGTCAGTTTCTTGTCTTGCACATCTAAAGTTTTGTCCTTTTATCTCAAGATTTGAAAATGGATCCTTCTGTAATTCTCATCCTTCCACAAAATTTTAGTCAGGGTGACTAAAATTACAGAGAAATTTTCATCAAACATCCCGGACATCCCAGTGCCATCAGGTTCCTCGTGCCTGCTGTTCCAAAACAACAGCACTCAGCTAGATGATACATGAGGAGCGCTGAAGGTCTATAAATGATGCACAGTCGGTCATTCATTAAAGAACTTTTTTAGACGGAGGCCCGGACTTAATAACACCATCAACCTGCTTGGAAGGGCTTTGTAGATTGTGCACAGTGGGGCTAAAAACTCAACCCTCCACTCGCACCTCTGCTTATTTCGAGACTTCTGAGATTGCAGCGTCAAACTGAAGCCTAAAAAGCAAACAAAGTTTCAATTATACAGAAATGATCATTGCCGTATGAAGTTCAAAGGGGCTCATTAAAATCCTGTGTAATGTTTTATGAACATGCCGTTGCCTTCAAACTTTTGGTGTCTTATTGGATGTACCAACTTGATAAAAGATGATTAACTCCCATAGCAATATATTCATTCATCATATACAGTATGTGCAATAGATTGTCGATATCTTGACGTTTTTTCTTTTAAAATAAAAAACTTTTTATCATCCCTTTTCTAAAGTGAGCAGCCTATCAGAGAGACATCATTTATCAGTGCTTTTCAAAGTCCCTGTTCCAAAATAAATCTGTTTATGACGGCACTCTGGTTGAGTTTGGTTACATTTAGGTTAAAAAACAATTGTATAATCATATATTTAACTTTTTAATTTGCACGTGCATATTGTGTGGTGACTCATGGACCATGTTAACAGCCATTTATAGTATTGTAGTTTTATGTGTTTTGCTGAGTGCCTCTATGTGCTGCTGACGGACAACAAAGTTTAAGAATACTGAACGTCCACTGTTGGATTGAGTCCTTTAGTTTTAGTCTTCATCTCAAAAGGCTCTGACTCAATCTTATCTTCCTCTCACAATGAGCCTTCTTCACTACGTCTTAATATTGTGTTTTATGGGTGGAGAAAGTGTGACATATGGAAGAATTATTGGTGAAATATTAAGAGCTCTTGTCCACTTCACACTGCAGAAATAACAAGTGTTGCTCAACGTCAGTGTTGACATGCAACTAAAAGATCCTGAGTTGAACAGAACCCTTCTCTGAAATTCGACATCCTCTTTGTTAAGTACAGTTGATGAAGCCAGTGATTACCTTCTGTGGTTATTCCGGCCTCTCTCTGAAACTCTCTGTGCTTTCTCTAAAGAGAGTTAATGTGTGTTGTTTGGAGGTGGATGAACACATTATTTATTTTTGCGGAGGGGAGCAGCATCTGCAGCATGCAACAATTACAGCAACTGATGTCAGTGAGCGATGATTGCAAAGCTGAGCCTGGGGAATATTCACCATACAAATGTAACAACCTGTATGAAGCCTTACAGCCCGTTAGAGTCTAATCTTATGATTGGAATCTTATATCGCAAAGACAAATCTCAAAAGACATGCAAAATGAATTTAGAATTGATTTTGTTGCCCATTGCTGTAATATTTTTTCTGCAGCGATCAGCTGGCGATGGCTATTATTGCGCAGAACAACAGGGTGTCCATGTAGATCTTAGGGAGTCATTTCTGTGTTCTCCAGGGTTAGAGGAGAGACAACAGAAAATTAAACTTGAGAACGGGAACGTTGGGCCAGGGTAACACAGAAAAACGCTGCCCATTTAATAACGAAGCTCGAGGAATTTGAATGGAACATTATGTTTTCTTTCATGCTCATTTGATTAACCCCTGGCATTCACAAGCATCCTAACAGGGGACATTTGTACGCACGGTGTGTCCGCTTAAACTCAGGATGTATGCTGGGACACAGCGTGCTTTCTCCTAATATAATATAAAACGCATCACTCTGTGGACTGTGAACATGGCGTTTGATCGTGAATATTGTTTTTGCCGTCAATGTCTGAAACATCTGAAAAACAAGTTAAATGGAAAACAGAGACGATGGTAAGAAAAGAGAGAATGTGTTTTCAAAATGCTCTAAACAACATCCTCTTAATCCTGAAAACACCGATGGGGACAAACATCACGGTCATTTAGCCTCATCCCATACATGTGTTTTATCTTATAAAAACTGAATGTCCTGTTTCCATGGCAATGTTTACATTATTCTATTAATACTTGTGATAAGGAGCATGTGCCTGCAAACAGATAAAGAATAAAGATGTGGCTCTGTTTGGGGATATTGAGCAGAACGGCACTTAAAACCCACTAGTTGACCCTGTGGCCACTGACATGAGGGAATGTGCCTCGGACGATTACTCGTGGTTTAGGAGCATAAAATGCCTTTTAAGCTGCATGCATTGAAATAGAAAATGATCTGTTTTAATGTATTGTGAAGTGTTGGATGCACAGTCATCGTTGGTCATTGAAAGCAATCGTGAAGGTTGTATTTGAAAACTCACCCACATCTGACTGTTGAACACATCGATCAAAATCGTGCTATGACTGTCGGTGAACGTCACAGTGTGGTCATAGGTCGATCATGGTCAGTATTATCGGTGTATCATCCATTGGAAAGTTCTTGATAAATATCATGAAAATGTAAAAGCAGCATTACAAACAGCTAGTGAGGTGAGAGAGATTTTTTTTTTACCTGAATAAGTTTGTATTTCTGGCATTTCTGGCAGCATTTCAAAAACAACACCATGATACCTTTAATCGAAACACAAAGCCTGACCCTTTTTTTCTGTGTCTAACTTTACATAAATAAAATTCTGCTCATATTGTATCTGAGATTGATTAATTTCTGCTGCCTTTTTAAAATGTTTTTTTTTCATGTAATAATTTGTTTTGTTGACATTTATTTGAAATCCAGTTATTTCTGCAGACGTCAATAAAAATCATGTCTGACAGAATTAACAAAAAAGAAAGAACTCAATAAACTACGGAGGTAATTATTAAATATCAGAGGAAACTCAAATATAAGTTAGAGACAAGCATAAAAAACACTCACAAGGTTTACACAAAGAGAAGAAAAAGCAGCAAGGAGGAAAAAAACAACACACCATGCAGGAATCCTGCAGGTTTTTATGGCTGAAGTAATGTGTTATTGAGACCTTTGAGAGAGAAATTCACCTCACAACATTCACAGCATTCTATTTTGACAGAGAGACGTGATAACAAACATCATTCTATTAAACACTTTATTTTAAAAATTCTGATGTTAAGCCGTTTCCTGCCACAATTGGCACTTGAAAAAATTGCACTTTACCATTTTCAAGTGCAAATTGCTTTGCAATAACAGAGAAATACATTTCCTGTTGCAGAAACAGCCAGAACCATAGTTGTTCAGCTTGCACCTTTATGATGCGTTCAAAGACCGAAGATGTTCTGTGCATAACACTCTTCTCCTTTTATCTTATTAAAAATAACCACACACTGTCTACACTTTATAATCAGAGTTCGCATTCCCTTGACAGGAATAGATGGTTAATTTCAAGTTGATCTTGATGTAAAATTCATCATCAATGGTTCATCATTTCAGTCAATAACAAAGAAAATCTCAGCACAACCTTTTCCTCGCTCTAAGAACCTTTAATCTGTGACGCACAAAGCCTGTCTTGGATTCAGAGCTACTAGAATGGCATCAAAAGAAACATCTTCGCATGGTGTGTTATAAAATAGAGAATTACACTCTTTTGTTCTCCCTCTGGACAGTTCATGAGTGAAAACAGGACTCACGGAAACGAAACCCCTTAATCATGCATGGTTTTAGGATAAAGAGGAACAGAATGTATCACTTCCCAAACTGGTTGGAATAAGATGACTTCAAGGCCTCGTTAAATCACTTTTGATCTGTGAGGAAATAGTGGACTAAACTAATTTTCCTAGCTGAGTGACTTCTGTGGCCTTGTGCCATAATGCCTTCTTCAGATTGTCCAGAGCTGAAGAGGGAGACAATATGGAAAATATGGAAAGGGCTCCCCCTGGTGGCTCATCAATCAACAGTTGTCGATGGCGCATGTTATAATAGTAGTAATGCGCGTGTAATTCTGCTGTTGAAAAACCTTATTAATAATTTATTTGTTTTATTTAACTATAATTTTGTTTTTGCTTTGACTTCGTGACACAAAAAGATATAAAATATCAAATGTATTTGGCCACAAAAAATATAGCATAATGACAGCTGAAGAACAATTGTAGTGTTTGTTTCATTACATTAAGAATAACACGATTTCTTATGTGTAGCGTGGCTTCAATGGAAAAGTTTGAATCTGTTTTCTTGATATTCGTTTGAACCTAAATATGTCGTAGAGAGGCGTATTTCTTTCGGGGGAAACTTTCCTTAATAAATAATTAAAAACATAGTGACCCTGCCTCTCTGATTTGATCCCTCTGCTATCGGTCAGTACAGTTATTCTCTAATCTATGCCCATTATACCAACGGGTCAGTCCTCTTTCAGTATTTTGACTGTTACATGTACAGCATGTAGATGAGACACTGGCTGTGTAGAACTAGTAGAGAGGTCTATATAACAATGTCTTCAAAGCAGCCTTTAGGAAGATTCTCTGCATAAAACACAAAAATATGTTGACGGAAACCCAGCTGATTACCTGTAGATACGGTAACTGACTGATAAACAAGTACAAGAGTGACACCTAGCGTCCATCGTGCTATCTGCAGGTAGCGGCGCCGTGGACGCATTCGTCCGACACTAACGGAACGCGGCCCTGCGTCGGTCACATGCTAGTCGAGCTGGGTCAGCTGACACTGAGCAGTTTCTGCTTTTTGCTAGCTGCCGTCTTCCGCCTGTTTGTGCCTCTCTGAACGAAAATATTCGGTTATCGTCGCGTTTCAGGCGTCACATTTTCAACTTGAGCCGAAAGGAGTCCGCGGATTCAGCAGCTCGGAGCGCCGGATAGATGCTGCTGGAGTGGATGATGAACGGACACGCTATTCTCTACACCGGGGTCACTCTGGCCTTCTGGAGTACCATACTGGTCGTCGGTAAGATCTTTTCTGAAAATGAATTAGAATACTGCTATTAAATAAATGAGGGAAGTAAAATGTTCCCAAACTGCAACAGCAGAAATGTAGCCAGTCGTTTAATTTTCATGGCGCATATTTGTGTTTGACAGCTTCGGTGCAGGACACGGCTAAATCATGGGACGAGAGCGGCTCTGGCCTGTTTTCGTTTCGTTTGTTAGCCTCTTGCTATTTCTATTTCCATTTCCTAACTTGACATATATACACAATGGCCATAAATAACTCAACGACGCCACACACTAATAGTAAAAATGTCTAATATTTTACATTTACGATGCTAACGTACATCGACGCTAGCAGTCCGGGTTATTTCTTTAGTATTTCTTTAGCTAACTCAGATTAAGCTGATGTCAGGTAGCTAATCGGCTGCAGCAGGAAAAGTGGGAGATGCAAATGCTTTATTGATCATGTTTATCTTGACTAGATTCCGGCCGTCCTTGGTGGGAGTTAGAGTGGGTTCCCGGGCTGCTCGTCTCTCTGGCTGAAATCTTTTGGTTCGGCTAAGCTAACGTTAGGCGGTTAGCCGGATGTGTGTACACAGCTGACTGGTTTGACAAAGGCATTAACATTATTGGCAGCAGCTCACGCTGAAGTTAGAACTTATTTCCACGAGTTAACACGTGACCCTGACTCACACGGAATTATTTAGGGGGATAAAAGTAATAAATGTAGTATCGCACTGTAAACGTCCGTTAACAAATGGCCCATTGGTTGACTTCCTTTCCATGAACCCTTCTAACCTGATATTTGTCTCATTTCCACAGGTCTCTGTTATACCATATTTGACCTGGGATTCCGCTTTGATGTGGCATGGTAAGCAAGATTTCACGCTGACAACGTGTATAGATCACAAATATGATGGATGAACATTTGGCAAGACCGTATTTGATTGTGGTCCATTTTGTAAAATCGCTTATTCTGTCAGACAGGTGACAGATTGCGATTTTCAGTTAATTTCCTTGCTTGATCTGGGCTGAAATATTAATTGAATAAATGGTATTTAACTGGCCACTGTTTTTGTAATTGTGTCAATCTTTTTTTGAGTCCAGCGTTTATTGTTTCCAGCTTCTCATATGAGAGGACGTGCTGCTCTTTGTCATGCATGGTACTTTTTTTTTTTAAGTTTCACAGAATAAAATCCTGAAATCTGCAGTCTAGGAATCTGCGATGTACATTTCACTTTTTAACATTTTTATAGATAAAACACTAAATGGATTTAATCAAAACAACTCACAGATTATTCTTCAGTTGAATGCGTTGAACTCTCGCTGCAGTATTGCCTTGCAGAGAGCAGATGCTGAAATTTTGGGCTGTTTAAATGCTGAAATTTTGGGCTGTTTAAATGTCATACCAAACAGTATTAATGTAAAAAAAAAAAAAAAAATGCTACATGGCACACAATATTGAAAATACTGCACTACCTTAAACCAAACACTTTATACCACAGTACTGTTGATGTTGCTGTGACAGATTCTTTGAGAAGAATCTGTCTTTCTGTCGATCAGTTAAGCGTTACAGCTCCAGATTGTAAACGATAGGATTTTAGAATAAATTATTATTCTGTACCCACATAGAGACTCAAAGAAAACGGGTTTTCCTGCTTTTATGTGGTGGACCCTGGAACGCTGTCTGATGTTGACTCTGCTTTATTACAAGAAGCATGTCAGTGGCAAACTTGTTGGCTTCTGTCTAACGTTCACTTTTCTTTTTTCTTTTTGGTCAAGTGTGGAGGTGATGGAAGGTTTATACTTATGACAAAGCTAAGACAGCTGTTTAAGTTGCACAGCAAATTCTGTCCTACCAACGTTATCTAACACATTTATTGAACTATAAGGCCACAAAGTGTCCGCCGGACACCTCTTTACCAATCTACTGAAACAGAATCGAATGATAGATGAATGTTTTGTGGTTTGCACACATTGCAAACCTCTTTTCTTGCAGGTTCCTGACGGAGACGTCTCCGTTCATGTGGGCCTGCCTGGGCATTGGCCTGGCCATCTCCCTGTCTGTCGTTGGAGCTGCCTGGTGAGCGCTGAACACTGAATGCACATTAAAGTGGTGTTTCTGAACGTGTAAGACACAGATGGTGATACATGCAATCTTGGACGGCACGGGGACTTTTGTAACATCGTTTCCTCTTCCCTGAAACTCTCAGCAAAGGAAATCATGTGTAAATGTGGAACTGGAAAATCTTAGCAAAAACAAAGCGGGAACATTTGTTGTCGGTGGAGCTGTTTTAATGCTAGCTACTTTTGGAGTACATGATGGTCAAAGAAGCCTTTTTATGTTTGACTTCAGATGGTTCTGCACCAACAGATTGGCTGGTCTAAAAATGGCTGGTGTTGGCTTAAATG
Source organism: Mola mola (assembly GCA_001698575.1). Classification (NCBI taxonomy): domain Eukaryota; kingdom Metazoa; phylum Chordata; class Actinopteri; order Tetraodontiformes; family Molidae; genus Mola; species Mola mola. The sequence goes on along the minus strand of KV751351.1, from coordinate 1,112,496 downwards.
TGAGAGAATAATCTAATGCTGCCCTTTATTTTCTGTTGAGACTTGCTCTGAAATGCAGAACATTGACTACAGATGGCCCAGATGCATGTTGACTCCTTGGCTCTGAAAGAGATTTCCACTAACCGACCTTGTCACACCTCTAAACCTATCTGAATCCTGCGAACAGATTGAACAGTTTGTTCCTTCAGCTTATATTCTTTGCTTGCGGAAGAAAAGATGGTGAAACACAGAGAAGATGCGTGGAGAAAAGTCACCAATTCGCACTGATGCAAATCAAAATGTTTAATCACTGATGTCATTAGATAAACTCGTACTTTACTTTCCTGTCTTCTATTGTTTAAAGTGTGTGAGAAATGCAGCGTCTCGTCCTCTCCATTCTCAGGTGGACTACAATTTTGATTTTACTAAGTTACTGTCGCCTTGTTTTAATTCCATTTGGGGATAAACGTGTCGTTTTTATTACTTCTACCCGTATAATAAGTGCATCATAACGCCTGTATCACATAACTATGACACTGAAAGCCTTCTGCATCACCTGGAAGCTCTGTGTTGTACCTGCACCGATCATTGTTGTTTTGTTTCCAGGGGGATTTACATCACTGGCTCGAGCATCATCGGCGGTGGCGTCAAGGCCCCACGAATCAAAACCAAGAATTTGGTCAGGTAGTCTCACAAGTTCATCCTGTTCTCCTCTACGTTGTTTCTCATATTTTATTTCATCATTTGTTCCTTGATTGAAGTAGCTGCTGCACCACAAAGGCGACAGCCCCAAAGTACTTTTGTGTTCAGCTCTAACCTCCTGCGCTCTGACATACTGGACGTGATGACAATAGATTGTACTCGTGTTCCTCCTGGACACAAGCAGCAGCCATTTGACAGCCATCTGGAAAAATAAAATCTGTACATTTTCTCCTCTATAAGTGTTATGTATGAACACGCCTCTGAGCCACTTTGTAGCCAGTAGGTGAGCGTCCATGAGTAGCCAGTGAGTTTCACTGATCTTCTGACTGCGGTGCTTGTAGTGACATGTGAGAACAAGCTGTCAGTTTAAAACCTAATCAGCTACCTTAATGTTTACTGTCCCTCTCCAGCATCATCTTCTGTGAAGCTGTAGCCATCTATGGGATCATCATGGCCATCGTAATCAGCAACATGGCTGAGGTAAGCCCCAGTTTACAAGCTTTTATTGTTCAACATCAGTTGTTAATAAGAGCGTTATGAGACAGAACAAAGTTAAACATGGTTTTAACAGCAGAGTTCAAAGATTGATTGGTTCTAACGATCATCTCTTTCATTTTACAGAACTTTAGTGGAACAACCCCTGAGACCATTGGGGCAAGGAACTACCAAGCTGGTGAGAGAGCACATATACGTAAAGCTGGAAAATGAAAAGATTCCCCCCAAAACATCCATAAAATAACCGCTGAAAGGCTGTCATGTGTTTATTGTTTGTTTGTGGTTGCAAACACTACTGAAATTCTGGAGATACATCTCAGAATATTTAACTTTTCATCAGGCATTTAAGAAAGAGAACATTTATTATTTTCTAAAGTAATCATACTCATTTTACTATTTAATTTTAATTCTAGCCAACAGCTAAAAAAAAAAACACATTTCAAAATAGAACATTTAACTGTGTAAGTCCTAATCATCAAAATTAAAACAAGAAAAAGCTTGAAATCATTTCACGTTACGCGTAATGAATATATGAAAGTTTAATTTTTTGAGTTAGATTTTGAAAAAGAGACCTTACAGCATTCAGTCTATTTAGTTTTTATATAAAGAGTGCCCGATACATCTTTAAAATCAAATAGACTTTACGCACACCTTCATAATGTCAGGCATAAAACACAGTCATTCTTGAATTTTCAGAGATTAATGATGCCTCAAATTTGACTTTCAAAATGAGTAACACAAATTCTAAAAGTTGTAAACGATATTTTGTTTTCCCGCTGAGAGGTCGCTGACTCGGTTGGTTTCCGTCCTGCCAGGTTACTCCATGTTTGGAGCCGGCCTGACTGTAGGCTTCTCCAACCTCTTCTGCGGCATCTGCGTGGGCATCGTGGGCAGCGGAGCAGCACTGGCCGACGCCCAGAACGCCAGCCTGTTCGTGAAGATCCTCATCGTGGAGATCTTTGGCAGCGCCATCGGCCTGTTCGGCGTCATCGTAGCCATCCTGCAGGTAAATGAGAGCGGCTCCACGAGAGGAAACTATCCACACCTGCAGCATTTACTGAGAAAGGCCTTTATGAATCCACATCCTATAAATGTGAGGATTCAACAAGTTTCTAATTTTAAAATTCTGTAATGACTGGTTTGTTTTTTTTCCTCCATCAGACGTCGAAAGTAAAGATGGGCGACTAGAAGATGTGTTCACATGCTGAGGAGACAAAAAGACACTGCTGGAAAATAAGATGGATTATTGTGTAAATACATCGTAAATTATTTAAATGTCTCTATCTGCCCGGTATTGTTTTTAACCATCTTTCGTGCAAGAGTGGCGCTGACACCCAAAGATTTATTTTCTGCGGAGAAGCATGAATGTTGAGTGAGACACAGACGCCTTCGTCTAGTGTGCAGCTCAATCCTGTGTTTCTCCAGCTGCTCAGCTCGACGATTGAAGGGTTTCACGTCTGTTGACACCAGTGTTGAGCGCTCTGAACTACTAGATCACTCTCAAGATTTAAGTTCACAGCAGTTGGGGTGTTAGTCTGAAAATTTAATGACTGCTCTTGGATGAATGATGAGTTAAAAATTACACTCGAGTATTTGAAAATATTTGTGTGGGTGTGTGTGTGTGTGTGTGCAGGACACGTTGATCTCTCCTTGTTTTCCCTGTGAAGCATGAAGTTGTGTTTATTGCTGTAGCCTGGTCTGTCACTGCTCCTCACTGATAAGCAACATGATAATTCATGCTTTGACAGGCCTCCCGCTGTGGACGTGACAGGATCCTTGAAGTGTTAAAGGACAGTACTGATCTGGTTTCATTAGCGTCACTCGACATTTGGACGTGCTCTTCGGGGGTCCGAGCGACAGATGTGTCATCCTGTCATTCGGGTTCCTTCCAAAACAAAATCTTCAGAACAGACATGTCTACATTTGAATGAGCTGCCGGATGTAGGTACCAGCTGTGACCTACATGGCTGGTACCTACACATGGCTGGTGTGGGACACGCACATTAACAGGCAAACTAAGTTTACCTTAACATGAAGCTGCCGTAGAGGAAACTGAAAGTAAGTCAGGA
>KV751351.1:1082196-1102041 GCA_001698575.1 Mola mola | reverse complement strand
GTTTCTTTTGTTTATTTTCAAGTGTCTACTGCTGCAAACCCATTCAACTGCAGTAAATCAAATGACAGAAAGGGAGTTCAGATAGAGGATATAATGTTATCACCCACTGATGGGAAGACTCTTTTGGCCGTGCTAGAGGGGAGATGGATTTTTTTATGCCTCATTCCGGTGACAGTCCGGGCCGGAGGCGTTAGGTTTTCGGGTTGTCCATCCAGCCATCTGGGCCATTCTTGTAAACACGATTATCTCAAGAACGCTTTGAGGAGTTTTCTGCTAACTTCGCAAATGTCCATTCTGACTCAAAGGTGAACTGATTAGATTTTGGAGGTAAGAGGTCAGAGGCCAAGGTCACTGTAGCCTCATATGGGCCACACTTGTGTATACAAAAAAACTCAAACATCAAATTCAGTCAGATACTTTGATGATATGAAGCCAATTACTAATATGACTCAGTACTGTGCACTTCCTCTCCCAAAATACCAACAGAACAAGAAGACCTCATGTTCCTATAAAGGGTTATCCAAGAATCATAGGACACTCTTCACTATCTGCATTTGAGTATTTTCGATTTAGGTTTGATTCCTATCTCTGACATTCACCATTTCCAATATCCATATTGACTTGTGTTTATTTTAAACAAAAACTTCACCCTCTCTCCTCTCTTATCTATTTTTTATGTCTCCTGTGTTTTATATTCATACATGAGGTCAACAAATGTCCAAAAGAGTGACACACACAGAGCTGTGGGTATATGAACTTGCCTCGTTACAAACATAGCTTCGTCTTAATCCTACCTTCAGGCAGAGTAGATGTGTGAGTTTGTTGTGCCCCTCTGGCAGAGGTGCTGCTTATCACTGATCATATGATGTATGTTTGAGCCTTTTGTCATCAGTCCAGTCTCATGGGACAAAGCTCCACTTTCTCGGAGTTTTCCTGCATGGCTTTGTTTAAGCAGATGAACACGCACCAAGTTTTATGATTTATGAATTTCTATCCCTTTGTGGACATGAATAAAAGTGAGTAAATAAAGAATAAACATCAGATAACATTCTTGTTAATGTGTTTGACTGTCATGGAAACAACACAAATGAATAAATGTCTGATATCATCATTACTTTTGGGCTCTCTTTGTAGAATTATTGCCACATTGCCGACATTTCTGACATATTTCCTAACTCCGGCTAGCTTCGCACTAACACAAATTGAAAACTGCTGTTTTGTGTAAGATGACTTTAAATGGTCCAAAGATCTGTTTACTCGAGCAGCCATTTCTGATGTCAGTATCGGTTTGGGAACAAATCTAATAAGAATTTCTGCATGACTTTAAATGGTGTGGTGCCACATCGGTCCAAAGATCTGTTTACTCGAGCAGCCATTTCTTATGTCAGTATCGGTTTGGGAACAAATCTAATAAGAATTTCTGCCTAATTTACTGATGATTTGTTATTATTCCAGATCCAGCACAGGTAACCATACCAAGCAAAGTTGATATTTCGTTCGTTTAAGAAGAACGTAATCTTTTGCTTTGCCACAATAGAGCCAGTAGGCTCACAGGATGCACGTGACGCTGTGTTTTTTGTTAAGATGAGGGATGAACTCAATTAACTGCTGAATGCAGTCAGTTTAAGAACACAGAAAGGTCAGTGTTGAGTTGTGAGTGGAGTCGAGCGGCTGATTCATTCATGACACACCGTCATGCACCACTGAACTCGCTTTTTGAAAGAGGAAAATAAGCATGCATGAATGGCTCTTAATCTCAAATCTCAGCGATTTAGGAATGCATAGCTTCAACAATATAGATTATTCAAGGCTTTAATTTATTTTTACATAACACGAGCAGAAAATGATTGATTTTGACAGAAAGATTTCCTCCAAACTGTATTTATGTGACAGTGCTGCTGCCTGCAAATGCGTATTTCTATTCATATAAAAATGATGTTTTTTTTTTTTTTTACTCATAGTGAAACGAAGAAGTTGCTTGGCAGCAGAGCACATACCTCAACCAAGGCCCAACATTTCCCTTAAATTAAAATTCCCGGGTCTTCCCTTTTATGTAGACCTGCGGTAAAATTTAATGGGTTCGTCTTTGGCCTAGTCCCCATCCACACACCAGCGTTTGTTGGAATCCGGTAATTTTTGCATTATAATGCTATCTATGCTACCTAACAACCCCTTGGAAAACGAGATGGCGCATCTCAAGGACACAAACCAAAATACACACACATGACCATAAACCTCCATGGTGATGGTAGTAAACAAATTAACAGATTTAACATACTTGAATCTATTTTAGTACTTCCTTTAATATTTGATTTAGTGTTTGGGTTATAAAATGGCTGAAAAGTTTGAAAAGCCAGTTACAAAGGTGACATTTTAAAAAGTTTTTAATTTCTTTGAGCAAAAACTCCCTAATTAGTCCATCCATATTAAGAAAACAAAACCACAATCCATTCACATTTGAACTGTTTGTGCTATTCAAAAAAATGACAATCATGAACAAATTAAAAGTTAAATTAAATGACACATTCTTCAGCTTTAATTTGAAGAAGAAAAGTGTCTAAATGATTTTTGAGTTTTGATCCTGTTGGAATTGTTTACCCTGGGCCAAAACAGACAACGGCACAATATGACAATGGGTCGTTTTCTTAACTTTTGCACAATATGTTGTTCCATCACCATTATGCCCCGATTCTTAGTGATGTGACCCAGATCCTTCATAATGACAGTGTGTGCGCTCCGTCTCTCTGTTTCAGTCCCATATCTTCCTCCCCCACCTCCCCTCTCCATTTTTATGATATCACTCATTCGTTTGTGCTTTCAGCCGGTGGGATATAATCTTCAGCGCAGACCTGGCCAGAATGTGCTTTTCTTTGGAAATTGATTTGTAGTCCTGAAAAATGTTTTTTTAAGACTGTGGACTGCAATACCTCGAACAAAATTATAAACAGAGATAAGTCAAGAAAGTGTAATTGTATGAGACATACTACCTTCTTGGTGACCTCTTTTTCTGTGCAGAGAATATAGATTATGGCACTTTTTTCTAATACATTAGACACAAACCGTTGTGGCAGTTGGTGCCAAGCCAGAGATAACGTGTGTGTACTGGTTGGTTTGAGGAAGATGAACTTGCCGACAGCAAAATGTGCTGGAGCCACGAGAGAGCTGTGAGGCTCCATACTATCGAGTACAGCATGGCTAATGCATTTTTGATAAGTGCCGTGTTGTAAGTTAAAACGCAAGGGGCTCGGGGCTCAAGAGACAGAGAGTGACAGAATGAAACGAGAGAAAAGTTATTCTGGCTGTGGTCTTCATCCAGTGAAGGAGTTTACTTTTGCCCAAGAGTCATTTTTCACAAGATATCATTATTTTTTACTTTTAAAGTACTTTTAAGGCAACTTTTGTTACAGTCAAAATATGGAGAAATAATACATTCAAGTTTCTCGTGAAGACAATTGATTTTTTTTTTCCTGCTGGGAAACAATCAGAAAAACTGAAGTCTGCTGAAGTTTATAGGGTTGTAGCGATTCAATGCGAGTTGATTGACATTAAGATTCAATTATGTGATTTGTGCAATCGATTGAGATGTTAAATGAGTCACGATAAACGTTTTAGCAGCTGGCGGTTACTTTGCTTCAAGATCCTCACGCCCCTGCGTGGTAGCGTGGCAGAAGGAAAGCGGTTTTGGTTGCGGCAGTAGGGCCAGGAAGCTGTTGCCAACGTGTCAAAAAGGGTCTTAAAGGGTAGGGCGCCGCTATGGAGCAGAAATAGGGAGGGGCGGGAGAGCAGAGTTGCTTCAGGAGTCTCATGCTTGATTCCCAGAGAGTGAGAAAATCATCCCAGGAACCAATGATTCGTGAGCAACCATATCGCATTGGAAGTTGAATTCCTAGAATTTCAACATTTTGAGAAATAAGTTTACATATACTGTATGTTTTCTCTCAGGCAGCAGAAATTTAGATCAGATTATTGCTCAAGGACTGGAATCAGGGGCAGGCACCTAGTAAGGTTCGTCCAAGAGTACCACATATGCACACACACGCACACTCACACAGGAATAAAAATAACATTTACAAGCCATGTGATATTTTAAGTTATTTAATTGACACACTTCACATTCGTATCGGCCTTCACCGTGGCAGTTAATGGTATTTCCGTTAAATATTGAACTATTCCTTGAAGCTACAGCACAGTCTGATGGTAATTCTCTGTAGCCGTATGATATGCTGTCAATTTAAAAAAAAAGAAAACATTGATTAGAGTCACTTTGATGACTTTAACAAGTTGTCAGAGGTAATTGTCAAAGCTGTAAATCACTATGTTGTCTTCTACAGCCATTGGTAAGGAAGAGTGGGCTTTAGAAAGTAAACAAAACAGGGCTTGTAGCCTGAGGGCTCCACTGGGAACATCTGCTATAGAAGCACATAAAGCCTGAGACTCGGGATGTAGAAGGGTGTGTGTCTGCGTGTGTGTGTGTGTGTGTGTGTGTTTGTGGTGGTTGTGGTGAAGCGTCAGTGAGTGATGCTGGGAAAGGACATCTTTATGCACTGATGCATTAAACATTGTTTTAAACGATCAATGATTATGTCACATGCTCATAATCTTCGTTAATTTGAAATACAGTGTGTGGAAGAGCGACTCTATTACTGCAGTGAATCTTCTCTGCACTTATAGACTAATGTTTTTGCATCTGCACCTAATTCATAGCTGTTTGCCCATCCTTTCAATCCTCTTTTATCTTCTGCCATGCTGTGTATCAAGGTGACCTGCATTAGCACCATGAGTGTCCTGGTGTGTCCACCCGGCTGAGGTCGCCATGAACGTGAAACTGATCATAAACAGTTGCCATCTTGCAGCTGAGAATTAGTTTCTCTCAGTCCTTTTTTACTACTGCGACTAATCAGTAGAACAGAGAAAAGAGTATTGAGAATCATAGATAAAGAAATGGTGTCAGAGTATCTGTGTGTTCATTTTTGTAGTATATGACAGATGCCACTCCATCTGCATTTGCTTTGAAAAGTTTCCATCAACACAGCGATGCTCTCTATTGAGGAAATTAAGTCACTGTTTATTGTGTTGTTATGTGTTGTGTTCTTATTGTTACTTAACTGGCCTCTACACCAAAAAAAAATTAATGCACTTCCTTTTGCATCTGATGCTTCTGCAATGCAATATAGGACGTAGGGTTACAGCACTGTCAATAGCAGCGTGAATGTCGATGTATCCTTGCAATGCACAGTGTTGCTAATTTAATCATTTCTATGGATTGTGCTAGAGCTGAAGTGATCCTTGACTTAATTCCATTAATCAGTTTTTTTTCTGTTTATGATGTATAAAGCCTGATTAGGCATTTTTCCAGCAGTCGCTGCTCTCCCAGATACAAATTAATTTGTGCTGGACTAGTGTAAAACTCTTCAGATCGATTTGATATGGGGCCAAAGACTGGACTGGACCAGTACGTCGACTTTTACTACAATATGTCACTCATCAAGTGACTCATCTGCTTCTGCTCTGAGTACACCATGTAGGAGCCCTTCAGCGAGAGTGTGGCAGCGCCAGAATCCCTCAGGAGAGCTGTGACACGTCATATTTTAAATTTTCACAACCGCCATTCAACTTGCCCTCTAAAGTTAACATGAAATAATAAATAAAATAAGACTTCATCAAGTGGAACCTAAAATGATGGCAATAACTGCATTTCAATTAAATATGGGAACTTTTCTCGTCAATGAATTTTGTACATCACATTTCTGCAAATGTTTCTTAGTAAGAGCCTTGATAAGAAATGAGGATATCTGTCCTTGAAAATGCTGGATGACTTTTACTTTGAAATGGGTGCAGGAAAAATACTGATTTGTATTCACCTTGTACTGCAGTAACCCTATCAGGATGGATCAAAATATGGCTTTGTACTGAAGTATGAGTTCTTTATATAACGTTATATAGTGGACCTGAGTAGAATTCTGAATTCTGTCAACAGTGTGCACTGAACCCCCAACCCTTGTACCACCAAACACAGCAAGGAAGCATTATGCTGTAGCATCAAGCTAATCTGCCATCCCGTGGCTCATGCTAACTATCATCATGCTGCTAGTTTCTCCACCTACCTGAAAATTGTTGGGCAATTGGCAAACCAGACCTGACAGGCGGAACCGCCAGAAAGCTCCTCAACCTGAACATACATTCATTAATCATACCCACGTTGCAAATTGAATTTAGACCGCACAAAGGCAACAACTAATTGAATGTTTGAAACTTGTTCTGGCGATTCCTCGTGCATCTCAGTTTTTGTTGTGAATGTGAATCATGTTTGTATATTATACGTGTTTGAGTTTGGTTTCTTGTTTTGAAAGAAAGCTGAGACGGCGCCAAATAATGAAAGCAATCTGTGGAGGAAAAAAGACAATATAGTATGAGTAGATGGGTGAATTGAGAAACCTTCTCACTTTGAGACTCTTTGACCGAACATAACAAAATGTACTGGGTCTCTTCTGTAGACTGACTTGGCCGAATGAAGGAACTTGTGAATAAAAGGTTAGAGTTAAAATGCCTCCTGGCTTGATTATAAAACCTTTGACCCTGCTTTTACTGTAGCTTAAACTAAACTCAGGAACCATCACAGGACTTCCAGCTGACAAGTAGTGAAAAATAAAATGTCTCTAGATCTGCTCTGCACTTAATGCAACAAACTTTAAACAAAACTATGTGGCGACAGATGGGGATAACTGTCAGTTTTTCTCCAACCAACACCAAACAAACAGAAGCAAACAGCTGTTATTTGCATAATAACTTTTGATGCGATTGTGTGTAGCAGACTGTTGCTTCACATGTCCATTTCAGCAGTGACTGTTGTGTATTTCAAGTTGTCCTCTCACCTTTAAAGCTCCCAGTTCAGTCTAAGACCAGCTCTGTTCCAGCATATGCTCACCCAAGGCTCGATGAATTATGTACCCTCACAAATTACCAGTCTGGCCATCCGTCTGGCAACCAATTAAAATTTTAAGATACAGATGTTCTAGACATCATGCGAGATTTATTTGGCACTTCATCTGAATGCTCTTTTGATATGTGTGTGTGTCAGTTTGTGTTGAGTGAGAAAAAGTGGGGCATTTATTATGTTTATGTGACAAGGCAAGGAATTACTGAACAAGTAGAGTATGTGAAAGAGCTTCTTTAAAGCCTGTAAATGCTCATATGCACGTAAATATTTGCATGTTGCATACTGATGCTTTGACATGGCTGCTCATTGTGACGGATGGGTTCGAACATGAGCACATTGTCACCGGCTCATGTACATCTTTATCTTTTAGATAATCTTACATCCATGTTCTTACCCTGTTCTATCCATGTTCTGTCCTCCGAATGACATAATATTCTCTTCATGTCAGGTTTTCCTGTGCTGCACGCATTATTAAGGTCTCTGACAATCGCATTTGAAGTTGTTTACATGGACAATTCTTTGAAAAAGGCTGAAACTACAGTACTGCAACTAATCCCTACAGTGTTTTTAAAATCTAAATTTCAGAGCTACACCTAAAAACAGAGAGCAAGGCTAAATAAATGAAGACATTTAAACTAGACTGTGTTGTAATTCTAAAATGTTGAAGAGTTAAAAGAGTTTCATCATTAAAGAAAGCAGGTTTTAATAATAATATGATAATAAAAAGAAGTTTAACTATGCAACAAAGAGGTAGTGTTTAATTTTATTCTATTTTTGTGTCATGCATACAAAGTGCCCTGCCCTCATGGGTTTATAAGTCACCACATTAACAGTAGCAGTGGTTAACCATTTCATAACATTACAGCCATGCAAATGATGCTAACACTCTCTTAAACAAAGGTATTCTACCATCGCTCCCCAAAAATCTGCAACTAAAAAAGGTCATTTCCTTAAACAGAATGAAATTAACAGGAATAGAAGACATTTTACTGAGAAGCACATCTTATGTCTTCATAGGCTGGACAATAAAATGCTTAAAACCAAAAAAGTCTAATACCTTTACCTACAGTAAATACATTCTATGTCTGGAGTGGCATCAAACCTGCCAACTTACAGGCTGATGGTTCAATTCAGTTTTATTCAGTTAATGTCTGTTTTGAACAAACAGATATATAACATGCGGGTGCTCGAAGGTGAATTCGTTTAAAGGACCAGGGTAACTTTTTTCCAGTCTTTACGCTAAGCTAATTTTATGCTTAATATTTACCATAAACATGGTATCAATATTCTTGTCTGACTCATCTGACAGAAAACAAATCACTGGTTTTTCATAAGGTCAAAACCTTAATTTATTTGAGTTTTCAAGTGCATATTTGGATTAATCTATTTCTGTTACTTACCTGGGTGAAGTGTCCCCACACATCTTGGTCCCACTAGCTTCTTGTGGCTGCATCCTCCTTCACAATTTCTCCATTGCTTTATAATTAATCCTCAACCTACTGAGCAATGAGAGATCGCGTTGTGGTTAACCTCCATGATGCACCTCCTGCAACTTTACCACCCAATTTAGTAGCCCACTACTCTGTAATAAGGAGAAACATATATGCTGATATATATGCTGAAACTAGGGAGCATAACACTCATTACAACCTTACACTTTAGCCATATTCTTTTACTGGTCTCTTTGATTGTCTTTGTGCAAAATTTCAATTACCCATCACACTCATCACACTGTTTGGTCCTTTTTTGAAACAGACTTAAAAACCTAATGGAAATGTGAATGGGCAGTGGAATCTGCCCCATATATTTTCATTTCTCTGTGGTTTCCTAGGCAGACATAATGCCATCGGGGGGGTGTTATGAAATGTATTTTTGCTCCTGTTACCGGCATCCCTGTTACATATCTCTCTGTCACTGTGGTCATCCCTTTTTATTCTCTCCTTGATCTTTCTCCCACCTCTTCAAGATTTACAAGCTTAAAAGGCTTCACAGATTAATTCCTGGGCACATTTACATATTAAGTTTAAAGTGAACCCTCCTCCTTGTATGCATTCCCTGTGTAATGTCCCAGAGGAAGGAAAATAAAAGGAGAGAGGCAAGTAAGAGAGCAAGTAAATGACTGCAGGGCTGTGTTTTCTTTTGTCTTTTTTTTTTGATTTGATAACATTTTTCAACACAACAAAATAAAATCCCAAGTTAGTACTGCTTGTCTTAAGAGAAGTCAGTAAGGCGAAATGTCAGCAAACAAAGAAGCAGAGGTGCATAGATACTTTGCCCTTACAGGCTTTACTTTCACAACCCACATGGGAGAACACTGATGTGTGTTGTATCCTCATTGATCTCTGGTAAGTCATACACAACTGCTCATCCGGAGCAAAGTAGGTTCTCGATCCCCTCAGTGGATTTATTTCTCCTGTTTCTTTATTGCTCATTGGCCATCACATGGTTCAGCACCTGTTGGACACCAAGGACAGCCCACATGCCCCTGAACTCTGTAGCTGAAGCAGAAAATAGTCTTAATGATTATCTGTGTAACTGCTTCACCACATGTTTGAAAACTTTAGCATTGATACATTACATGCCAGCCTGTTTAGTCACTGAAGAGCCACCCGGTCTGCACAAGCACTATGGTGCGACTGGTGTGCGTCATCCGGGTCCTTCGGTCAGCAGAAATCCATCTCATTGGCAAGCAAGATGCACGCACAGATACAGACACACACAAGCCCCTTGAGGATCAGCCTTGGCAGACCAGGTCAGAACACAGCTCAAGGCAGTCAACTCTCTGGACTGGCAGCTGCCACCAGCTCAGTCATCAAACCATATGTTTGAATTTGCAAGTTGGATTTGAAGCTACCTGCCTCAAGATGCAACAATAGAGAGACTCACCTGGCCATTTTAATTTATGCTGAATTTCACCACATTGGATTAGGATGTAATTGGAAAGTTTAATGAAATGTGTTTTAAGATATATTAATCTTTTCATGTTAAAGCTGGGCTATGAAGTTTATTTTTGACATCACTGGGCAAAAATTCTACATTAACCTTTAAGAATATGGTAATTCAAGTTGTCTGTAAAAATCATTAGATTGCTTCCTTATGAGTATAATGGCTGATTCCTGTAAGTTACCAACCATTGCTTTAATGAAACAAGACACAATGCTCGAACATTAAAAGCTCGCTCAAAACATGTTACTTTAAAATATGCTAATCTTGACAGAACATTGGTTCAAGTCCATCAAATTAAAACACGTTGCAAAGTTTGTCTGCACTACAACCTGCTCTGTGGGTTTATTCTAACTTAAATACTGTGATGTCTGAAATAGTTTCTATTTTCCTTAAGTACATTTAATTGCTCAGTCATTTGATCACGACAGGCATCATAATTGTCAAATATCCAATATAATATTCAACCAATAAATGCCGTAATTAATTCAAAAATAATACCTGATTGTTTTGTATATAACTAATACTGAAATAACCAAAGTGATTTTGACTTAAACTTCAAATTTCCAAATACTCTTGGAAATTACTCATGATATTGGGTGAATTGATTTGGATTTAAGACACTGGTTGGTACCTCATCTTTTGGGGATCACAAAATTATATTTTAATTTGGATCAGCCATCTATTGAAAAATAAATCAATAAAGGGAGATATTACTGTCAGCTTCTGGTAGTGTAATAAATTCATACACATTTTGTTGGGCCCCAAAAAGAAATAAGGTTTGATGCTGAAGTTAATCACAAAGAACATTACAAAACTTGCATGCCAGGTAGGCCATGTCAGTTATGTGTGAACACATTTAAAAAGGCAGTAAAGTTAGCACTCTCACGTTAAGGACGGTATAAACTAATGTCTGATTCTCCAGTGCAGTGTGAGAGTCATGCTGAGTGAAAAGCCAGTTGTCTGAGCTGAGCCGCGTCCAGACATTAAATATCCATCCCTTTCCAATTACCAGCATTAGCATTTCAACATGCACTCCGTCTCATTCTTTCTCTCTGACTCTGTTGGTTTCCATCAAAGAGCCTGTTGTCTGTGATGTTATTTTATCGTCAATTTCAACCTCATCTCTCTTTTTCTTGTTTATTGGAAAAACTATAATCCAACAACAAGCATGGCCTGTGGGACAGCTTTAAGTGCCGTCTCCATCTCTCCTCAGCTCGTAAGTTCACTGCATTGTGTAGTCCCCCTTGCCTGCTCATTCCATGATAAATGCCTTTTAAACCATTTGACTGGAAAATTGACTCGGCATGTCAATTCAGCTGAACAGCTCCGGTTGAAGTGTTCTGTTTGTCTGCACTTGTAGTTGCTTTTGTTGTTGATTCAATTTCTGTCACGTTGTCATTTTTACTTCCTTTTCTACAAAGTGAACTTCTAAATTGATGTCGCTGGCAGTCATCCAGGCATACTGAATAAGAACAAGCTCACTGAATACCACTTAAATATACTTATTGACGCCTGGTTGGGTTTTTTAAAGTAAATAATGCATTAAGCTACTGTATTGGGTCTAGGTAAGCAGTCAACGTCTAAAAGCCATTGTTTCAGTTAAACATGCATATTAACGCAATTTATGGGTTTTGTCTTTTATTTTCTTTCAGGTGTCCACGATGCAAGACTATTAGCAAAGGATTTTCAATATAGGCTACTACTGGAGCTCACCAACCAGTTCAGATGAAGGAGAGGACATCTGGACTGATGAATGTTTACTGGCAGCTTCCAGTTATGTGCCATTACTAGAAACACTTACTGAGTGGAAGTTGAAAGCATCTGTTCCTGGACTTAATTGGCTGGTTTTTAACCCTGGGATACCACAAAGCTGCCACTGCAATTTGACACTGGAGTAGTGACTGAAACAACATGGAGATCACATGCTCATAATGAGAAAGTGTTATCTAAAATTGGGGCCTTATGTCTTAGACTACACTGATTATATCTTTAGTACTTTTATGTCTAGCTAAGTGCATCGGATCAAGCTCTAGCTCACCCAGGGATTAAGGCTAATTAAAACATTACTGTACTTTTGTCATGCAGGGAACTGAGACTTTAGGTGTAGTTGACTGCGTGGCCTCCCTGTCCTCATTAATGACCCCATGACACCTGCAGAAGTCAGATAGGGTGTCAGCTAACCGTATGTCTTTATCAGTGATCTAATAGCAGCTGATATTACCAATATGGCCGCTAGGATAAGTGCACAGGTGTAGCCACGCCGGCGTTGTCGTGGCTGGCCGTCGCAAGACGGTCATCTTCCTCAGCCATGACCCGGCTGATGTTGGGTCGGACTCTGGAGCGCATCTGTAAAGGCGTGCTGCTGCTCTGCCTGCTCCACTTCATCATCATGATGATCCTGTACTTCGACGTCTACTCCCAGCGCTTCGACCTCTTCAGCCGCTTCAACAACGGTCGCAATGGATCCAGGAATAGTAGTGCAGCAGCAGGGAACGGACATCATTTTTACTATTACAACCTCTCTAGGCCCAATGCAACGTTAGCCAGCTACCTGGCCACTGCCGAGCAGTTGGTGCAGAGCGGGAAGTCCGAGACCATTCAGACACCGTCCCCCAAACCGCTGCCACCGTGCCCTGAGAACCCACCTGGCTTAGGTGAGTTATTATGTCACACGGTGCTCTTCCATCTTGTCTGAGGGCTGTCATATATGTTGGAATTATTCAACATTTTTGTTTATTGCAAGATCTGTAAAATGTCTACATCATGAGATTTGAGTCATACAAACACAAAATTGTATTTTCACGCTTGATTTCAACAGTTCAGTAAGTTTTCCAAACTAAAGTGACTCCCAAGTGTTTCCGAGTTTCACGTGTGGCTAGCTGGCTCTTGTAGTAAATTTAATGTTATTAAATGTAACAAACTTTTGTGTTTTTTGTGTACACAAAGTATCATGGTGTTTGCTCCAGCTCTCCTTGAAGCACTAACAGTCAACAGCTGTATGGGATAGATATACTGAATATACTTTTAAGCTAAGAGAGCATTGCAGGTGTCTCAGTGTTTTTGCAGTTTTGCTAATTAAATTCCGTTAAATGCATTCTTCTCAATCATGTCAATCATGATTTACAATCTACTCCAATATTTTTGATCAATGTGATTCCCAATTCAACATTTTTGTTTATTGCAAGATCTGTAAAATGTCTACATCATGAGATTTGAGTCATACAAACACAAAATTGTATTTTCACGCTTGATTTCAACAGTTCAGTAAGTTTTCCAAACTAAAGTGACTCCCAAGTGTTTCCGAGTTTCACGTGTGGCTAGCTGGCTCTTGTAGTAAATTTAATGTTATTAAATGTAACAAACTTTTGTGTTTTTTGTGTACACAAAGTATCATGGTGTTTGCTCCAGCTCTCCTTGAAGCACTAACAGTCAACAGCTGTATGGGATAGATATACTGAATATACTTTTAAGCTAAGAGAGCATTGCAGGTGTCTCAGTGTTTTTGCAGTTTTGCTAATTAAATTCCGTTAAATGCATTCTTCTCAATCATGTCAATCATGATTTACAATCTACTCCAATATTTTTGATCAATGTGATTCCCAATGGACACAAAGAAGTTTTTTGTTGTGCCTTGAGAATATGTTTTGTCTCATTTGAAATAGTAAACTTGTTTCTATTTTCTAATTTTAACTCCTATTATACAGTTAGACCTGGACGTGTTTGGACAATGACACAGTTCTTATCATTTTGCCTCTGTACTAGACCACAATAGATTTGAAATAAAACAATCAAGATGTGATTCAAGTGCAGTCTTACAACTTTAATTTAACAGGTTTCCCAAAAATATAGCTTTTACCATTTAGGAATTACAGCCATCAAGCAGTTTCATGACCAGGTGTGGCCCGTTCCCTCATAACATTGAGAAAATTATGTAGATTAAAAAGTCTGGAGATGCTTTCAGGTGTTGAATCAGCATTTGAAATCTGTTTGAGTGGAGCTATCAATATGAAGTCTGAGGAGATAGTAATGCAAATGAAGGAAGCCATCATTAGGCTGTGAGTGTCCAAATCAACAATATGGTACATTCTTAGAAAAATGTACTGGTGAGCTCAACAACATCAAAAGAACTGGAACACCATGGAAGACAACTAAAACGGATGATTGCAGTTTCGTTAGTGAAGAACATGGAGACAAGTCTCTGGAGAAGGTAGGTACATTGCTGTCAAAGTCTAAAATCAAGATGCGCCTTCACAAATGTAAATACAGAAGGTTTACAACAAGGTGCAAACCACTGGTACCATTCAAGAACAGGAAGGCCAGATTGGACTTTGCCAGAAAGCATCTAAAAAAATCTTCCAAGTGCTAGAATCACATTCTTATAAATACGAATATAATTATAATTCTTATAACAAATCAGAATGATGGGAAGAGAAAAGTCTGGAGAAAGAAAGGAACAGCTCATGATGCAAATTAACCACAACATGTGTCAAACATGGTGGAGGCAGTGCAGGGCATGTAGGGCTGCCAATGGAACGGGCTCACTGCTGTTTACTGATGATGTGACTGCTGACAGAAGTAGGGAGATGAATTCTGAGGCTTATAAGGCTATATTCTCTGCTCACATTTAGCCAAATGCTACAAAACTGTGAGGACAACACTTCACATAGCAGATGGATAACGACCCTAAATATAATGCGGAAGCAACTCAGGACTTTTTGAAGGCAGAGAAATGGATTATTCTTCAGTGGCCAAATTCAGTCACCTGATCTCAACCCAATAGAGCAGTTTTGCAGTTACTGAAGACAAAGAAGGGCAGAAGGACCCACAAACAACAAATGAAGGCAACTGCAGTGAAGGCCTGGCAAAGCATCTCCAGGGAGGAAAGTCAGAATTTTGGAATGACCATGGGCTCCAGACCTCAGGCAGTCATTGAGTGGAAAGGATTTTTATCTTAACTGCAAAAAAGCACAGTTACATTTACAATTAAGTTAGTTTGTCCAAATGCTTTTGAGCCCCTGAAAATGAAGTTACTCTGCATAAAAATGGCTGCAATTCCCAAACGGTAAATGCAGTATTTTTGTGAAACTTCGTAAAATAAAGCAAAAAGTGTGCACTTTGATTATATCTTGATTGTTTTATTTCAAATCCAAATTGTGTTGGTGTATAGAGACAAAAAGATTTAAAAAAAAAGGTGTCTAGCATTAGCTCATTATAGCCTATGCATCACACACAGTATTTGATCTTCATTAGTGAGCTTGAAATGGAACTTTTTGAATAACTTTCTGTCATGCTTTATTATTTTTTTTAATGGCTTATTTAGGTATATTTATCAGGGACAGACTCTGGGGGATTCAAAATGCAGACACTCAAAGGGAGGTTCTTAATCATAGCCATTTCAATCAGAAAATGGGTCGACGGCGGGAGATCAAACTAACAAACAAAAGTACAGTTTAAGGAGACAGGCAAACTCAGGAACAAACAGGATCAAACACGAAGGAGGAGAGGGAGGAGAAATAATCACACACACCTGAGGGAGAAGACTTGACAGGACATAGAAAAATTAAGATACAAACAAAACTTCAAAATAAAACAGGAAACAAAGAAAAACTCTAACAGACAGACACTTAACACTACCAGACCCTGACAATATTTGTTTATCAGCGTGGCTTATTGTATATGCTGAAGTGGCTTGTACGTGTTGTATACTCAATAAGAGAGGAGTTCCGCATCACTGATTAGTGTAATGAATATGGGAGCTGAAACCTTGATAATAGCTGGCCAGCACTGTTTTATATTCAGCCAATAAATGCATCTTCAGTCTTACTCCAATTAGCAGGAAAGCAAGTGTAGCCATAATTTAGTTTTTTCCTGGTCAGCCTGCAACATGAAATGGATTTAATGTCAACAATGTAACACTGTGATATTTCAACCCGTATACACTCTCAGTGGAGCTATTAGCAGTGATTCATGCAGTCAGACGTACAAGCTTAGGAACACACCCTCAGCTGCTCACCACATCTTTAAGAGTATTTCTTGGTTGCCTTAAACAAACAAAGACATCGAAGCAACTAAATCGATTAAGATGCTTAAAGCAAAGCAGAGGAAGGTTTATTTTTACATTTCGAAGTTTAAAGGCTGGCAGTTTTATTTGTTGTTTTTTAGCGTTTGTACAATTTGTAAGTCTGTATAAAGTAGATAAAAGATACAAATCCCATAATCCTTCTTGTGTGTTGAGAGAAAATCCATACATCCTCATCACTGTAAACACACTATGGAATTATTCTTAACCTTAGTATGAGTTGCCTCCATCAGTGAAAAAGGCTTGTAATGCATATGTCTTGTGAACAACGTGGACTATAGATGCCTATAGTCCTTTACTATAAATTAAACCAGTGCTTCCCCACAAGGAGGAGTCTGTTTATAAAAGTGTTCATAAATATACATATTTCTCCTCACTCAATGGTATATATTTTGAATTAATCAGAGTCTTTAACCATTACTACCTAGCCATACTACTACCCAACTGACCAATACTAAATGCCAGAAACTAACCTTTAATCTTGTGTGAATCAACAAACAACCCCTTGAGGTTGTGAGGATCAGCTTCATTCTGTTGGTTAAAGATGATGCTGATGAAAATACATTGATGACCTTAACTGTTAACTTGTCCATGTTTTTTTTATGTACTACAACACATCAGCGAACAAAGGAAACTGTCAACGTCACGGCTGAGGATTTCTGCTTTCGTTGTGCAATCCAGACAGCCTCAAAGAGCAAATACTGACAACCCAAGTTTTCTATGGAGAGAACCTATGAAACAAATCCTAACCCTTGTGGGGGTGGGGCTTAACATTGAAAAAAACTTAACATTCTGATGCATCCATTTGAATGTGACCTTTTATAAGTAGCTCCTCCTCTTCTTTCTGGTAACCCATTTCTGGTTCAAACATAATGTCTCCAAATTGCCACTGTGCAGCGTATAGTATGCTAGTTTAAAAGTCAGAAGATGACAGAGCACGTAAGCTCCACTGCAGGCGAGTGGCAAAGTAGTGACCAGAGATGGGGCATGCAGTGCTTAATTAGCACATTTATAGATCCCCAAAACCTAAATGTGACAGTGGTGTAAAATTACATTCAAACTAACTGAAAGCTGATTTTTTTTCATTACAAAAGAAATATGTAATATTACAAAAGAGAAATGAGATTTAATGGTTGGAGCAGGACACACACAAGCAACTACATCTCATTATCATCACCACCCATCCACCCAACAAATCAAAGGTTGATTGAGTCACACTAAGCCTCGGGTTTACTAAATCTATAATTACATAATGGACACAAACGTTATCACACACACACACACACACTACACAGACTCTCCAGCTCTGAGTCATGAGTACACACTGATGCTACAGCTTCTGCTCTCTAATTAACTGATCCCGATTCCAGTGGGGCAAAAGAACTACAACTCCGAATTTAATAATTAGTCCAAGAATCTGGGAAACAGATTTACATGGATTTTTTTTCTGAATTATATGAGCCATCTAGCTGTCAGTAAACTATGAAGATACTTTCAGCCAACAGCTGATCTTAGCACAAGGATGACAACTTGACGCCCCCAGAATTTGAGTGCACAGATTAAACAAACCAGATATGGTAAATTATATTGTGACTTTAAGAATTGCTGTTAAATTAGATTTCTGTTCTTTGTGGTGAGCTGGTACTCAGTGTTTCCTGTCCGAGCTAAGATAAGTGACAGCTGACTGTTCAGTTATAATTAGCAGAAGGAAATGAGAGTGGCATTTAAATCCTCATCTAACTACTCCATAAATGTACTACTTCAAATGACACTTAACTCAGCTGTGAATCAGATTTTGCATTTGACCACATTGCTTTTTAATATGGAAGTTAATGATGCATTTCATGCCTTTTATTAGACTGCTGACATTACAGAGGTGAAAGGAAGCAAGGTGAGAGATTCGAATTTCAAGCAAGATGCAAAACATGGATGATGCAGTTTGTGGTTGGCACGTTGATGCTCCCTGTGTTTAATCTTTAATAAACAGTCTAGTAAAAGCCTGTGGTTTTAATGAGCTCAGCTTCTCTCTCAAGTGCTCTGATGCTGGTCAAATAAACTCAGTCTGGGACGTTGTTTCTGGAAATTGTATCGGGTATGCTTTATATTTGGTAAACTTTTTTGAGCCTTGCTGGTGGGATTCGGATAAGAAGACAATCCCGCTATTTTTCACACTAAACCCTATTTTCTGTCTTTTTAGGCTTTAGGCTAAATGTCACAAAATCCATCTTTTTAAAAAAAAAAAAAAAAAAAATACTCCAGTATGGAGTTTGCACACTAGGACGGTTTAGTTTACCTAGGCTATACAATACAACAATGCTGAATAAGTCAAAGTGTTGCTGATGATGCACCCCGGACACGACCAGTCAATTGCTGAAAGGCCACTGATTTAAGTGTTTCGATGTTTATGAAAGAAACGCTTTTATTCCACGATGCGCTAATCTGCTCAACAGCCTTCACTTTGAAGTAAATCTACACAAAATATGACTTATATCCTGAAATAACAGGAAATGGGGCTTATGTAAAAAAAAAATACAAAAGTCTACATTTAATTCATTCATTCGTAGAGATTTCTAATCATTAACTGAGCAGTTGTTACTCACACACAATGTCAATGCTGCATGTCGTTGTTAATATAAGAGATTTATATTCCTTTTGTTGGATCATCCTCAACAGCAGTCGGCTGATGAAACGAAAATATGTTTCTGATTTTCTCCCACCTGTTCCATCTGTAAATGAGCTTTGTAAACTCAATCCCTCATGAGCGCCATGTCAACATTTCTTTCTCTCTTTTCTTTTTTTTTTTGACTGATTGCTTTTTTATTTGATAATGGGCTTTTTTAACGTGCTTTGAAATTGGGTTGGGGAGATAAAGCTGTCAGGTTGACTCGTGTGAAGCCGTGGTTCGCTGATTCCTTTATTTGGCCAGAATTGGCTGTCACTGACTCTGGATTTGGCATTCACGCCAGGCGCAGGTGTACTCTTGTAGCTTATCTCTGCCTTTTCTGTGTGATGGAGTGGCTGCCTGGGGGCTGTAACGAGCAGGAAGGCAAAGAAAGACTGAGAGTCTGTTTTCCAGTCACAGGTGCAGAGAGAGAGATTTAATGGATGCTGGTATGATGGTTGGTATGAAGTGAGACAGACAGAGAGGCGGGATGGAGTGGAGGAAGGAACAGCAGGTGGAGAGGTGAGGATGTGTTGAGTGAAACAGGGAGAGATCTGGGATGAAGGTGCACACACACAGAATGAAAGAAAGAAAGAGAGCGGGAGAGGGAGAGACAAGCCCTCGGCTGTCCCAGAACACCAGCTGACAGGTGCTGCCTGTGTGAGTGGCTAGCATCCAGTTCTTACCCTGGCTCTGTGCACGTGTGTGTGTGTGTGTGTGTGTGTGTGTGAGAGAGAGAGAGAGAGAGAGAGAGCTTGTTGAATCAAATCAGCAGTTTGTCTAAAAGTGTAACATTGGCATCTTTGTTAAAAATAAGTATTTCCCCTGTATAGGTAGAAAAATCACAACAACACCCTTTAAACACATTAACTCATTTTTAATTTGTTTTGATGGATTATTTCAACCTGAATGTAGCTTCATTTTATATGCTACTAATTTGTCTCCCCAATCCTGTGGGACAAAACATCATTTGAGGGAACGCTTGCTTGTTTTCTCTCGTCTTCTGTGACAATGAACTGCTTCAATGAGGATGAAATAGCGCTGATTTTATCGATCATCTGTGCTGCCGGGTTGAAGAAGTGTGTGCGATGTTGCGATTTGGATCTTAATTGCAGCAACATCCATATTCAAAGAGTAGCTGACCGCGAGCTCATTTATTTTACTGCACGTATTAAGTTTGACAGACATAGATGTAAATGTATGCATTTTGTCGTTCGTCGT
>KV751351.1:1050012-1082171 GCA_001698575.1 Mola mola | reverse complement strand
GTTTAGGAGGCAGGGACACGCGGTCTTGGTCTCGAGTAAGAACAGACGGACATGGAGGAGACGGAAAGTTCCCAGAGAGACGACATGAACACGAGCGTGTGTCTGAAAGAAACCTTTAGATACAGACTTCAGATGTAGTGGGCAGTCACCAAGCACAAAGCGTTAGCGTTTGATCGCCTGAAGACTCGTACGGGCTCCTCATTTTCCGCGATCTGTCCTCCTCTCCCCCGACACAAAAACACGCATGCGCGCAGGAGAGCAGCCTGCTGTGAGAGCGAGAGAGGCAAACACACACACACACACACATTATACAGCTCAGTGGGAGGTTAAAAGCTATTTCTCGGGCCTTATTTTGAATTGGAAGCTCCACGGAGGTTTTCTCAATCAAATGTAATTAGCAAGGATTAACTGTCTTCTCTCATCATGCACAGCGACTGATGCTCCTCATCCAGCAGGACAGGAATGTGGCTGAGGAGAGAAAACATTTTCCCCCTTTCTGTCGCAGCAAACCTGTAATTAAAATACTCCACAGCGCTTATCTACATGTCTGCCTGGGAATTTTTCCTGTATTATTTCTTTATCAGTGGCTGCTGCTCTTACAATGAATATACGCAATGGTCATTAGCCTTCTTTAAGAAACACGCTCTAATTTTCTGCCTTGATTTTTTATCGTCTGCTTTTTCTTACCACTACACTCTGATAAAATGTGACATTTTTGCCTTTATCCATATGACAGCATCCTTACCCTGCTCTTCCATTACTGTACCCCAGTCTCTACAACCACTCCTCACAAGACTTGAGTTTTTGGTGTCCCCAAAACCTTTTCACTTCAATATCTACAAAAGACACAGACATGGACTTGCTTATTCTGGTGACTACAGTTCAGACACATGAGTGGTAGAACAGCTGCAATTCCAGCGCTGTGTTGTGGATCTGCCCTGACTGCCCAGCAGGTTGCCTCTCAGACATCCATTCAGTGAACATGAAATGCTTCCATACTCCCACCCTGCTGTGTTGCTGAGTTGCTCATCTATCAGGAATAGAGGCCAGTGTGGGATTTCACCTCGGATGGTTTAAACTCATTCGTTCTATCACTGCCCAAAGCATATGACTCCTGCGGTGGTTGGAACAAAGACTGAATAGCTGTGCTTGAAAACTTTACATTAGATCATCAGATATTTACTGTTACACATGTGCAGCAGTGTTGGCCAGTAGCTTATTGCAATAATTTGTGCAAACCTTTTCCAATTATCTTGAAATGTTGCTGACTTGTTTGGTAGGGTTAGGTGTTATGGAATGACTGAAGACACTAGCCTGGGGAACTTTGGCTTTGCACTGTGGCTGCAGGTAGAGGCAGGTGAAACAACATGCCTTCTAGTGACTGTCAAACTGTCAAAAACACAAAGGCTCGTTAAGTAATACAGCGTAAGAAATTTCACGGAAACACTGAATCTTTATTTGAGAAAATGAAACCAGCAAATGAGTCAATTATCAAAAGAGTTGTGACCTTTTTTTTTTTTTTTTTATTTCATGGCTTTACAGCATCGTAAAGTTGTATATAATTTAAACGATTTCTGCTCCAGCAATCTGGATATTGCCTTCGGACATATTGGATTGTGACAGTAATGTTGAGCCTTTGTGTGTGTGATGCTGACTTGATGGATGAGACTATGCTGACTGACAACAACTTATGCAAAATTAAGCTGCACTTTCCAGTATGTATATTTATCTTATTCAGTTCATCAATCATGTTCACGTCGAACGGTTGTGCGCCTCACTTCATGTATCCAGGTAACAGATGATAAAAGACAGTGTGGATGAGCATATGAAACACTGACTCTCATGCGGGAGATCAGTGTCCTATCACAGCCCACTTTTTGCTTTTAACGATGGCCAAGATTTATTTTAACCTTAGCAGTATATTGGAGTTTTGCATATCATGGGATGTTTGTGCAATGTTAGTAATATAATGAAGTGTGACACAAGTACATAAAACTACATAATACCAAATGGCTTGTATACATGTTATACAGTATGCATTTTGTACTGTGAGATGACTTAAACTACACATAACACATACAGTTATTCAGTTTTAGCCTAAACCCAATAATTACACAGTTCTCCAGTTTGTCTGCTTTACATTCTCGCGTCAATCAAACCTCAAACAGTTTATTTTGCACCCAAGTTTTTAATAATCTATTTTATCTTCTCTGCTATTGATTAAAACAATAATTCATATAACAATAAAATAATCATTATTTTTCAATAGGTTTTGTTTATATAAAAAAAAACCAAGATCAAGTGTGTTTACTTGATCTTGTCAACAGGATATCGTCGGTATGAAGAGAAAGACAGACTCATTTCCTCATAGATTTCTATCTGGTCTTTAAACAAGGTCTTTCCTTTCAGAAACACATTGCCTTGTGCTCTCACACAGCGTGAAAGCTGACACCGCCATGGCCAAGCAGGCAAAAGACTCTTGACAACATAATGGCTGCCGTAAACACACTAAAATGGCCCTGCTTCCCTTTCCTCGCTGTCATTCGCTTTTTTCCACCGGACCAATTTGCAGTGGTTGTACGTTTCCTTACACATGTGGCAGCATAATATCATTTTTGCTTGCCAAGTAACTAGCCTTTTCGTCAATCTTTCTCATGCCTTTCTGTTTCTTTGCAAAACGTCAATCTCCTTAAATTTCGCTATCCTCAGTGTCATAGTAGAGCACAGACCTTTACTTTCAAATTCCCTGTAATATTTCATATTATACACATAATATTTCACAAACAATATTATATTGTAAGTTTTATCCAATATCGTGCAGGCCCCCATTGATCCGTGTAGATATATAACATTGTGAGCAGATGTATCTTGTGGCTAATGTGGGTTATTGCTGAATCTCACCCATGTATGCATTTCACTCTCTGTCCGCTTTTTCAACAAGCTGTGAACATTGGCAACTCCTGCAAACTCCTGCCTTTGATTTTGTTGGCCATAAGACTGCATGAGAGAGAAGAGATGACACACGCCTGCAGGGACTGGATTGGTTAAAGCTGAGGGCTGCACACCGCTCTGCTGTGTTGCACGTCGATGTGGCTCGTAATGTGACTCGCTCTCACTCAAAACACTCATTCTTAAAGTACTGATATTAATGTGATGTGGTATTGTACTGCAGTACCTTTCTATACCAGTATGGCATTTAATAGTGGGATGTGGAATAGTTTAATGTTTACTGGGGACTGAGTGTAACTGAGCCAAATATCAGTCCTCTTGCTGGGACTCTACCACAGCCCAAAGAACCTAACCAATGATGGCAACAAGTACTCATCAATCAGAGGCAGAGTAGGGTGCGTCATTTCTTCACCGTCTTCCCAACCTAAATGTTTGTGATCAAGTCATCGAGCCTCTTAATGTCTGTAGTAATTATGACAGCGGTAAAAGAATGGTCAAAGAATGTTTAGAGAGTAGACTATAGCTTGAATAGTAACAGAGGTGCAGTTAATGTAATCATCGATTCATCTGCAGATTATATTCACGATTAATCATTTACTCAAGAAATTGTCAAAAAAAGTGCAAAATACTACCCATATAGCTCAGGAAATAGGTTCATGTTTGAATCATATAAACAGATCGTGATAGTGCAAATGGCAGGCAAGCTGCATATGTACAACATTTGGTAATACTATTCAAATATCAAAAATAATAATCGGTATGTGCATTATATATCAAACTCTTTGCATATTGTTTATCATTTGTGCTTGTAATGTGTTGACTGTGTCTTTGTGCCTGTGTGCGTATCTTTGTCATGATTGAGGACTCTATGTCTGTACACTCGCACATTATACTGCATCCCGTTTGTGTTTGTAGTCTTGATGGAGTAATAAAACGCCATCTTCCATCTCAGCCCCTCATCATCTGGCAAAACACTGACACTTTTTCTCTCACATGGACTCACACGCTGCTCAGCCTTCCTCAGTATCTCACTCGTGTCTTTCTCGCCTCCCTCAGATTCATTGTCCCTTTCAGGTTTTGCTGTTTTTCCTCTCACACACGTCGCGAGATTGAGGCGATAAGAGAATAGGGAGACGAGATTGTGGGGGAAAAAAAAAATGACTACTGTTGTCCTTCAGTGTAGAACTCAAATGTTGCATTTAAAGGAAACAAACAAAACCGAAAGCCACATTTCACAAAGCAAACAAGAACAGAAAATTACGTTGCTCTGAAAATTGCATAGGAATGACAATTCCATAGCTTGTCCCTTTATGGTGACATACAATGAAGCTAACGCAATTCTTCATACAGGACTGCATCCAAATACATTTTTTTACAAGGCTTTTACAACGAATAAACACAAACTGGTACTCTCTGCAACTCCAGTGTGAATGGTGACAACTGTTTTGATTGGTTGCTAGGCAGCAGCAGCAGCATCACATTCAGGATTTGGCGAAGGTAATCAGGACATTGTATGGACCGTCCAGGAAGAGAGAAACAAAGAGGAATTTTCTGCAACTGAGGAATTCAGATTTCAGATGATCAGTGCAATTTGAAATGTTTTAGTTTTTTTTAAATTTTTATTCTCTATTGTTGTTTTGATGCTGTTTGTTTACACATAAAAGTAGAAATTAAAGTACCCCCAACAAGTCCTCAAGGTGTTGTGTTCTGTGCTGGTGTTTATAGGAAATAGCATAGAATAGAAAAATAAGCATTTTTATAATAAATCCCTTAGGTAAGGCAGGCAAAACCAAGTCAGCTCCACATAAAGGCAAAACCAATATGGGTTCACACAAGAAAAATGAGTACTACTCTTTTCAACACTTATCTTCTTGTGTTTTCTAACTGCTGATGTGAATTTGCCACAACGTGCCTCATATTTTTTAAATTGTTTGTTTTTTCTCAGAATATTTTCCATCATCTCTGTTTCATTAATTCTTTCTGAAATTCATGTCGTACCTGTAGTCAGCCGTTAAACACAAAACTGCTTTGCACATTTTCCTGTTTTTACAATAAAACAAATAATGACAAAGCAAGATAGTTTTGTCTGCATTCCTTTGAGCCCAGCATCTGCGCTCTTTAGTTTTAGTTTTATTGGTTTCACAGGGAGATCTGATTTCTCTGCCTGAATGTGCTTGTTGTTCTGTGCTGGTTCTGCATCCAAGTGTATCTGTGCTTTTGTTTGTTTGGTGTGTGTGCACTTAAAAGTGGGTGGCATTAGAAGATGACAGGGATTTGCTGACATCTATAAGGGATAATCCTTCGCCCTGTTTCTGCAGGAAGTTTGTCTGATTGGTCAGGGAGATACAAGAATGAGACCAGTATTGGATTTATTTTTATAATCTATAGACCTGTGTTACTGTACCTGATTTAGTAACATGCAGTGTTGTTCGACTGTGTCTGTAGAAATGAATAATAGGTTGGCTCTGCTGAAACACCAATGCACAAATCAGTAAGGCCAGTTCTCCTCGGGCAATATCAGTTGAATTAGGCATTTTTATCAGTCCATATTGTTAGCTTTGAAGCCATCACGCAGGACTGTGCAGCTGGGTGAGGTGCTTTGCGTTGACAGTAATAATAGATATGATGGATGTGAATTTTATTCTATGTTCACATAGAATAACCGTACCTCTCAATATATGTTTTAAAGTATCATTGTTTGTTTTTTTTTATGAGTCAATACATATCAAAGTGTGCATTTAGTGGATTTTGGCTCTACGTTACCCCTGCTTTTGATATTTTTCTTTCTTCCAACCCTCCCTTGTCTAAGTGGATGGTACTTGGTACCTATTCGAATGGTGGATGGGCACTTTCTACAATGGATGTGACCAGCATTTCTCACATTGTTTTTTTGCAATGACTCTGTTATCTCTATAATGCAATGCCTCAGTTTTTGTCGATATGTAAGTCACAGGTGTTGTGACTCTACACATGATCACTGAAGGCAGAAAATGAGGATGATTCATTTTGCTCATGTCAGTAATAAAAAATTAATTTTTTTACGCACGCTAGGTCAGGAATCGTCCATAAGGGATTTTCATGTTGGTTTTGTCGTTTCAGTCTGTCCCAAATTTGCAGAGAATATATAACATTGTAGGGAGAGTAGCACTGTGGTTTCCTATATTAATATCTAAACAGCAAAGCAGTCATATGTAACTCATCTATCATACTATTAAAGCTACACACTCTGTGTTTATAGCATCTCTTGAAATGCCGCAGTTATAAAACTAAATTATCTGATCTATAGCTGCAGCTCACAACGTTGGTGTTGCCACTCAAGAGCTTTATGAGTTGATGTTGGAGCTGGCCCTTGTTGACTTCATTAATTAGGCCACTCTTCTGGGATGAGAGTAATCGCTGGCGCCAGGCAAATAATCCCCTGGAAGTTGTGTGAAAAGACCATGCAGATATGTGGGTGATTAACTGTGTGGCTCTGAAACTTTTCTCCTCCCCAGCACTTACAGTGAATGTCTGGAGTTGCTGGACTGCAGCGCTACCAGATGAGGTAATTTGTAAACTAAAACATGTTAGTAAATAACTCAAACCATGTAAATTGTATGTTTTTCATCCTCCTACTCACGTTGTCCTGTCCTAAGGAGGCTCCCTCAAACACTGCATAAAAAGTGGGATTTTTGGCAGCGACAAGCACTGTGAATGAAGACCTCTTTTGATGTATGGGTGATGGAACAAGCCTGGCATATTAGGCTGATTATTAACAGATGGTTATGAATTGATGTATGCAGAGCAACTTGAAAAAAACGATGCAACTTTTTGGCCACCCAAAAACTGCAACACTCACCAAACCATGAAACCTGAGCAAGCTTTGCATGCAGATAGTGTCATAGTCTCCTTTTCCCCTGTAAAATCCTCAAACAATTGTGTTTCATTTCTGTTTGCTTAAAAATGTAAGTCTCAAGCAGGTGCAAGGTCTGTTGGCTGCAACAACAGTAGTTGTGACTTGTTGTACAGATATTTAAAGAAGGACAGTAGATGATGCTCTGTTAATAGGGGTTAATTACACAGAACAACAGGCTTACAACTTAGTAGCATGATAAAAGCATTCACCAGCAGCAGTCGGTGTCCAGCTGGTTATGGTTAAGACAGAATAAATTATTCCTCTACTTTCTTGGTTCTATAGTCCATTTTCTACATAATAGGCAGCTGTGAAGACACCACTGCCTTTCTGAAAGTTAGAATGTTTTCAAATTGATACTCCCGCAAAACACTTTTAGATGCCCAAAGACTCTTTACTCAGTGGGAACAACTGTTAAGAGATGCTGTTGCTCAGAAAAAAAAAAAAAAAGGTAAATACACTGTCAAAAGGAACTAGTTGTTGAAATGAAAAAAGTTATTGATGGGGCTGTTTTAACATTTTAGTGTTCATCTTAACTCGTTAATATTAAAATTTAGCTCAAAGCAACGAAGAACATGAATTGGCACGTCCATAGAGTCTCTGGGGAAACCCTTTATACTGTTAGTTATTTTTCAGAGCTTTGACATGTAAATATACACAAGAGACTCATATATAACGCTGCCTGTTACCACAGGCACTGTTTGACAGATGACCACTCTCTAATATGCATAAGACTCTAATATATGGCTCTGCTCCATATGTACTGTTGCAAAACACACACTCACATGCCCTGGGCCCAACTTGGTTTGATTAGCACCATCTTCATAAGCAGTCACACAGGCAGCTGTGAAGAGGTTTTCGTCAGATCAGCCTCATCATCTCATGTTGCCGAATCCCCTGTGCTGTCATGCAGTTACTAGATTTTAGAGAGACGATGAATGCTGCGAGTGGGCTGACGTTTTGTCATATCCTCCACACCGCGAGGTTAGCTTTTAATGTACCGAAGAAGGTGGATCTCAGTGTTTTCTCTGAGGGGATTGCTGTGCCTTGAAACAAGCGTTTGTTCTTTGCATTTATTCATTAGTGGTGCAGAAGGTTGCTGCTGTCATGTGCTAATGTAAAGCTCCCACATAACAGTACAAGTGAGTACTGCTTCTTTCATGCTGTATGATATAAAAACTGCTCTGTAGCGCTTGTATATAAGCATCAGGTTTGCAGGATCTCTCAATATCTCTGTCTGTAGATGTGTAACGTGATACAAGCCCAGGACTATGAGCCAGTTATGGCACCATGTTAAATAATCAAAAACTTCAGTTTGAGGTGAGGCAGAGCGAAGCAGCATTAGCTGATTTGGGTTTGAGATGTTGTGTTTAAATGTTATGATATAATGCAATCATAAATAAGAAGAGTCATAAACTGCAATGACAATGCACCTTTAAATTTAGGTTTTAGAGTTCAGAATGAAACAGTGAGCTGTTTACTGTGGGGTGGTGTGCAGCGAGCACAGAAAACCAACAAAAAAAACCAAACAAAACAGTGCTTTACAGTATCACAAAACAGTCACATACTGTATTTATTAGTTTTGTAGCACCTTGACCTTTGATGATCTCAGTAAATTATCAGACCTTTAACTGGATATGCAAATGTTAAGCTGGGTATGGTTGCAGCGAAGACCTTATCATTTCATTCACCATATTTTCATATCTCAACAAGTTCAACCAAGGTTATACATAAAAACAAAGAAACACAAATGACTCAAGGCACATTCGCTGCGTTATTTACCACTTATATTCAGTCCAGCATGGATATTGATTCAGTAGACTTGTACTGAATTGATGCAATATGTATGAAATATTAATAAGTTGTCAAAATATAAGAAAATGCGCTGGCAGGAGCAAAGAATGGAGCTGGGTATGGTTGGCTCAGGTTGGTGTTTCTTGCAGTCATTAGTCAAAAAGTTGGTGATACTGCTGCTTATTTTTTTTTTTCATATTTCCTAACTATTCTAACGTTAACACCTATCAGTCATTACAATAACCAAGACTGCCAAAGCCTAACCTGAATTTAATTATAAAAGAGCAGAAAAAAACACGACTATCTTGCATTTTCATGTGGACAGTTTTGCAGCTGTTTTGTACCAGGACAGCTTGCAGAGCATCATTACCGTCATTCTGTCCTCTGCTTCAAAGCTCTCTTTTATATCTGTGTAAGTTCATTAGATATATTTCATTCTGATGTGTTGCACACTAAAACAGACTTCTTTAATTTGGCATGCTGTATTTTTCAATTTCTCCTGTCACGCCATGCCTATCTTGTACACAATGGGCAGTGCTACCACATCACATCCCATTATGAGTGAGTTTGAACCCTCAGCACATGAATAGTTAAGCCATTGCCAAGCCCAGCGGTACAACAAATAACCATTACAATTTAATTATGCATGCCAACGCACAGTTAGATGTGTTTACAGATGAATGGACCATCATGCCTAACGGATTAGCATTGTGAGAGATTTGATGTGGATTACTTAAAAGGATTATTACTAGTTGTTGTGCGCCAGCAGGCTATAAATAAGAGATTTGGATATATTTGGAATTTGAATGAATGGGATGAGCACTTGGTGCTGTATCATTGGGGAAAAGATCTACTAAAGAAATCACGTTTGAATAGAAATTTTATCTTGTCCAACTTAAGTTGTTTTTTGGTTTATGTGGTGTTGTGTTGTGTTGTGTTACTACCACCTCTACCGACAATGTACAATTGCTCTGTAAAATTACTTTTATTTTTACTTTACAATGGCTGTCAACTTCAAAGTATCAAAAAAGGACGATTAAAAAGTATTGAATATAAAATAGAAATCTCACAGGTGGGCTTGGGTTGTGAAAGCCTGCTGGCAGGTGTTGGATTGGTTGGTTTCCTTTGCTGTTGTAGTTGTCTGAATCCCTAAATTGACTAATTTAAAGACTGGCAATACCATCTTCTGACAGCTGCAGTCTTCTGCCTAGAAAACCTAAGGAACCAAACCTGATGACTTTTGGGGGTGGGCTCAAGGTAGAAACTAAACTTACTGTATCATCATTCTGATGCATCAGCTTTTAGTAGGTCTTCCTCTTAGACGAGTAGCTCTACCTCATCTTCCTGGAAATGCATGTGTGGTTCAAACAGATATGTCTATACTACTCCCATGTTAGACTTGCCATTGTGCAGCATATAATAGACTAGTTTAAAGGTTGGAAGATGACGATGACTGCATAGTTAACAGTAGAAGGAAAGGCAAAACTGGCATCAATAACATAATTTATTTCAACGGTTTTGAGAGCTTACCTGACATGACGCTAAGGCTGTACAATTAATCAAATTTTGGCTTCCAACAAACAACAATTTTACCACATTTAACTCTGCAAGTGCGCTCGGATTTTGTCTCGTGTTGTGAAAACCATGCAAGCTTTTGTCCCTCCCTAAATGCCTCAAATCCGTCCAAGCCTATACTGTCAGTGAGCCAAATAGTGTATTGGCTATTTTTTGTTCAGTGCTAATCAAATGGCAAAATGTTTAACAACAGCATTTTGATAGCAATAAAGGTAAAATTAAATCCATTTTGTACCATTCAGAAGTTCAATAAATGTGTTTTCAAATCCAATGAATAATTGTGTTAAATAATCATAAATTCAATATTGACCATAAAGTTGTGATAATGTTTTGCAGGGTTTCCCCTAGAAATTTTCTCAGGTCCGGTGGTAAAAGCTGATAAAAACAATGCAAGCGTACTGAATGAGTAGACCTGGGCAATATGGACAAAATCTTATACCCCGATATGGATCACGTCATATATATCACAATATACATTTTCTTCTTTTGATAGTCCTGTGGATTAATAATATGACCTCCAAAAACCCAAACTGCAGCTTTTCTGCTGATGAACAAAGTATTCGTGTGTGGCTGGCATTATATTTTAGTCTTGTCTCGTTGAAACAAAGGTTGTTGATGAACATTTTCAGTAATGAAATGCTGGCTGCTAGGAATATTGTGGGAGATTTGTTCCTTCGTGTCTGTTTGATGATACTCTGGATTCTGTGTAGTGAATGTGAAGCTGTAGCGATATAAACGAGGGAGGAAAATATCTAATGATAGACATTTTTTCTTGTCCTACCACATCAACCAGCCCTGAGTGAATGAAAAGTTTATAGTATTAATCATAATAAATTTAAAAAAAAGTCTGTCAGGCCAACATCAGGTTGGTTTTGGCCGAATGTTGGAGTGGTGGCCTGCCAGGCCTGTATATTGATAGGGGAGACCCTGATTATGCTGCAATGGTTAATGCAAAAATACTGTATATAAACCATTGCAGCATTAATGACCATCATAAACTACTGTCTGAAAAAACTCACATTTTAAAAAGCTTCCACAAGAACAAGAGGGATATGCACTGTTCAAAACATATAAATCTCAAGACAGCTCAAGAAAACAACTGAAGATGTGATGCTTTTGCACCCAGGGGCACAATGCTGTATGCATCCGCACGTGGAAGATCAGATCAGATAATCGATCATGTCATTTGGCACTTCATGCTTCATGTCAGCCTTAAGGAGGAGTAAAGACCCCTCCGGTTAATAATTCACCATTGAGGGATGGGCGATGGAGCAGGGAGAGAAAGAACAAATGAGAAGGGAGAATTCGAAATGAGGGAGGAAAAAGGAAAGATGGGTAGAGGAGGGCTGGAAGAGAGAGAGAGAGAGAGAGAGAAACGTGCGGAACAGATTAAAGATAAATAGAGGCAGTGGTGGGGGAGGAAGGGGGAGAAGAAGAAGGTGGAAAATGAAGAGGAGAATGGAGAGAGTTTAGTATGCCAGAGATAGCAGCAGCAGCAGCAGCAGTGTGGTGACTTTGGAGAAGCCACATCCTCTGTTCCTCTGTAAGAAGAACAGATCCATTTAGAGGGTCAGGAGGATGGACACACACACACACACACACACACACACACACACACACACACACACACAGATGCACTACGTGGTTATTTGGTTTAATTGATAACTCGAGCCATTTTCCATCTGTAATAGGAGCTGCATGACAGGAAGCAGAGCGTACACTATAGTCCTTCACTCTCTAGGAAAGTTTTAATTGGGAGTTTGTTGGTAACACACCTAAAGTATTGATTTGTCTGTGTTAAACTTCTTTTTTCATTTTCTTGGTGTAAAGTTCCCCTTTCCCAGTTATCATGAATAAGTGTAGTTTCTTTTTATAAAGCCAGCTGGTGATCCGACTCAATGGGGCAGCTAATGAATCAACTAACACCTTTATTTAGGCTCTTAGGTGACTCACACAATGCCAGGGAAAAGGAAGGAAGAAAAAAAAGATTTTCTCTGATGAATTTGTGCCAGTAGCTCTTCGTCTACTTCCACTGAATCCATGTCTTGTTCAAACATTTAAGTACCTGCACGCTCCTTGTATTTCCTCACTCCTGTGCTAGTTCGTCTTTTGTGCAAGCATTCCAGCATTTATTCCTCTTGCCGTTTAGTGTTTTTTGACCACCTTCCATGAGTTTACTCCAGCCCATTTGATCTGTTTGCAAAGTTATCTTAGCTATGCCTTTTTGTGAATTTTAAACACTTATTAAAAACGTTAAAATTTTTTGCCTGCCTTTCTGAGTCTTACTTAAGTCTTACTTGAATTCTGTCACAATAATAGAACTTGGGGCAAAGCAGTGAGTGGAAATGTGGCGGGGCTTAAGTAGTTCATTAGTAGATCCTCACAACCTAGAAAAGGTAAGAATTGCAATTTAAGACCACAAAGAGATTTTTTTAATGAAATAAAATAGCACCTAAATATGTAAATTTACCTATAAACTAGCTTTTACAGGTTTAATCAATGGCTGCGAACAGGACTTAAACTAATCTGTCTTCATTTTTTAGGTATTACATGATTAGTTTATAAAATGACTAAAGCGTAGTTGCCTGATTCTTAGGGTTGTATATAGTCTGCAACTGGGAACACACAGTATATAAACATGGGCCAAAACAAAGACTCATGTCTGATCCTTAGTGATTGCAGCAGGTCTTCAGGTGTGTTTGTCAATTTGAACAATTCCTGAAATGAACAACCCTGTTCTGACCATGTGACATCATCAGTGCAGACAAATATGCATTTCAGCACTTGATTATGAGAGTGAACCATGGATTGCAGGAAAAAATGACTGTTCTGGCCCCAAATCCCCTTTACATCATGTCTCTTCATTTTTTTATAAACAATTTTTTCAGGGAGTGTCACAGTGGCCTTAGGGCTCTGGCAAAATGATTATGTCTGTGGAGCTTTGTTTCGTTTCAGTCCTGTGGCCTGCTAACTGCATTTTATATTTTCTAAACAATGAATGGATCAAAGCCACAAATTAAAGTCATATCTATAAAAGAGAGGAACAACATTTGTGCTCTTCAGACCTTGGAAGCTTTTCCACAGGCCATCAAGAGTAAACTTTCGAGCTACAGAGACATTTGCTTACTCTATCATAATTCCTGTGTTTTAAAGCTAGCAAGCTTAATTAGCATCTGTCCCCCATATTGTAAAAACTCTGCACTAACACTGACACTTTCACCTTTACCTGCTGAAAACCTTTTTGAAGTTAACGCTTCAAATTCAGGCCTCAGCGCACATTCAAAAATATTTCCAACGTCTACAGATTCTTTTTCTGCTATGTGCAGGAGAGTGCTAGAAAAGGTCAGACGCATTCATGAATTGACCTGATCTGCCGAATCACAGCATTAGCACTGTTATTCGTAGTGACTTGCATCTCTGCCATGACATCCACATTAAATATGGTCTCTCTGTTAATGCCATAAAAATTACACTCAGTTACATTGATTTACTGCAGTGAGAGTGGGCTGTTGACTCAGATATCCTTATATTAAATTGAGAGCACCAGTATCAGATCAGTTCAGCAGATATCAGATGAAGTATCAGGAGGGAAAAAAGTTGCATCTTTAGAAGCAGCTGCAATGCATGCGATTTTAGAAGGATGTGTACAGCTGGAAGTTATCTTTTACTAGCAGTATAAAAACAAAATGAATAGGTTGATATTTAAAGATATATTGCGTAACACGGCTACAGTTGGCCACCAACCCAAAGCGTCAGTTTCTGACAACCGAGGAATAAGTCTAAACGTCTTATAAAATTGCTCCTTTAATAGTTATATGGCTGTGGTAAAGCTGAAAACAAGGGCAAGGTTTATTCCCCATTAAAATGATGCAGCACTGTTGGTATATGCTTTAAGGTAAAGAACAGTACTTTTTGCCTTTGTAGCCCTTTTTATTTATAAACCTCTATTCAAAGACGGCCTAAATTATTAAAATATATTAAAAAAAATCTTGCTCTGCCATGGGTTCCACAAAGCCGCGCATGGTGAATAAACATAACTTTCCTCCAGACATCAGCTTATTTGTCAAGTTCCTCTCTCGGCCTGTTAATGTTCTGAGTATATCTTTATGAGGCTTTAGCTGTGTCTCCCTTGGGTGCTAAATTGCTATTAAGGAATGCAAGTATGTTGTGGTGTGATTCATTAAACGTGCCTCTTGTCGTCGTGCGGCTGTCTGAGAGCCTAAAGGAAGACAAGTAACGGCTCATGTGGTGTGGATGAAATTATCATCTGTTCAGGAAACAGTTGACTCTTACACCATAGTCATGTTACCATTTCACAACCACAACAAGCAGCACCAAGCCAAAAAATAAGGAAACCTACTGCTGTTTTGATTTATTCAGGGAAATATATCAATGCTGAAGCAATTAAAAAATCAGTATGTTACTTATTGTTATAAATAATTATAAAAGTAAGGTTTGAAGGTTTGAAATCGAGAGTTCGGTGAAAAAAAATGTATAACTAATTTCAAACATATATAATTTGCTACATTTGAAAAATATAAACAAGCCAAATTAGGTTTTTCCACAGTGTATTACTATGGATTCCTTCCAGTGATTTTATTGAATTGTTTGGCCACAAAAAATAAATTAAATTGTGGCAGTATCAAGTCCTTGGGTAGACTCACCCTGAGGTGTGAAGAAATGGGGCTTGGAGGTTCCTCCACAGAGCAACAGACCATGTTGGTCAGTTTGATTGTCAGATGGATGACCTGATGTGTGGGTCCCAACAGAGTAATATTTGGAATTTAACATTTAATAGTTAATGAGGGATGTCCTGACCAGTCTTGTGTAGATTATCGGATACTTAACTAAACAATCACATTACTGATTATCACACACACTCTAAGTTATTTATACCTGTTAATGAATTAATCCATAGGTATGAACAAGACCAGACACAAGAGTGAGGTATGCAGTTACAAGTTAAAGCATTAAGAGGACAAAGCAGGTAGCATTATTGTTTGAGGCAAACTTCTACTAATTGTAATTGGTTCCAACCCATTGATGTTCTGTTAGGAGCACTATATTCACAGAAACATCAATTCCAAGTTGAGTTAAATTATAATTGCTGGAATGGCTCTGTTCTGGGTGCTAATCAGCAAATGCCCTCCTGGGTACAGAACAAAACAGGCATCAATAGCAACTGAAATGATATTGATTATGTCAGACACAGCATTAAAATGAGGACCTGGGGTGGTGTGGGTGCATAGCGGCTTGTAGGGGATGCAGGAAGCAGGAAGACTCGGCAGGTCTAAGCAGCTTTAATGGTGTGCTCAGCGTGAGAGTCGCCAATTGAATGCATAGAAAAGAATCAGCTGAGACATCAGCTGATGGGAAGGCTTTCAGCTCATCTGATTTAGCTAAGACTGAACTGAGCCTGATGACTGTTGCCTGCCAGCACCAAGGTATGTGCAGGAAGTACAAGCACTTTGAGGCCCTGAAAGCAGCACTCGAGGGCTTCCATGAAGGGAGAGAGTCAGGAAAGTTACTATTCATTTGATTCGACTGATAAGTGCCTGTCACCTGCAGGTCTTTCGAGAAACAGTTCTTTATTCTAGAGCAAGAGTCAACAATATTCAGTGTCACTGAGAGAATACTGCACAATTCTTGCCATTTTACTGTACAGAGCACCTCTTAAAATAAGAGTGCAGCCACTGCCTCCTCTGGAGACGGGCTTATTGACCACAGCCAGTCACGCAAACAGACACACATGTAATCAGCCAGATGTGCTGCATCTTGTTGCACAGAGCTGCTACTTAGCAACTGCTTTTATTATATGTGCCACTTATTTTTACAATTAATTGGATGCTACTTAAAGTTAAAGTCACAGAGCCCAGAGTGATGTTGCTTCTTTTGTCCAGGCAAGAGTCCAAAAATCAAAATAGTCCTTATTCCCTATTATAGATGACAAAGAAACCAAAAAGTCAATGAATGTAGGAGCCTGGAACCAGCAAATGCTAGGGATGATTTATTAAATACCAAAGTAATTGGCAAGACAATTTAACAAAATAAGTACTCAAATTCACAGCACTTTATATTTACACGCATATTAACATCTTGGCTTTTGTCTTACTGACACCTGTATGCACAGCATCAGTTCACCTGAATGTAGAGAGGAGGCATTTTGGAGCTGTTTCCAGACAAAATGGAAATCTCTGAGAATACACCTATCTGACACTGATACCATCGCCTGTCTCATTCTGTGTGTGTGTTTATGTGTGTTATGGGGGACATTGTATGCTTCAGGGAGATACTGAGCTCCATTTACTGCTTCTCACTCTTGCTTTAGTTATCCGTGAAGGGTTCATGTAGGCCGTTAGTGAGACTCAGCCTTCTTTCTCACCCCAGACACACACACACACACACACATGCGTTGTTCATGCATGTCAGTGCTTTGTACAACCCAGCTAGTTCTCATGAGTAACTGTATTTTGATCATAAAGCTTTTCTCATGTTTTGCTTTCATTAGTTTATTTATTATCTTCCTATTCGCTTTTGGCATTTTTCTCCAGTGCTACTGACATTGCAGCTCAAGACATACAGCACTGATTCATTGTGTCTAAACATGATTTATATGAAATATAGCAGCCACCTTTTCTGTTTTTCAGTCTTCTTAATAAAACTGTGTTTCACAGCAAGGATCCAAATCCCCCACATATCATGCAGCCAGGCTTAGAAGGAAGTTTAATACCCACTCCCTTTTGGCACAAATGGGCAGCAAAATACAGTATGACATATGAAAACATAACCAGTCGCTAGTAAACTTGGTCATTTGTTTTCTGTTAACTGCTGGCGTCCCAGAGAGAGGCACCCGTGTCGAGTGCTTCCATCACCGCTGG
Organism: Mola mola; assembly: GCA_001698575.1. Lineage (NCBI taxonomy): Eukaryota > Metazoa > Chordata > Actinopteri > Tetraodontiformes > Molidae > Mola > Mola mola. The sequence continues at coordinate 1,065,083 of KV751351.1, read as the reverse complement.
AGGCTGGCAGCAGTTAACCCCTGTCATTACCCATGTCATTCTCATTACGGATGTTGCTTCACTGTGTTGCACCAAAATGTTTCTTGTGATATAAATGATGGGTTTCCTTGTTGGTCGGTTCAACCATTTTAATTTCCCAACAACTGCCAAATTGATCGTCAAGTCACTGATTATGTCCAAGTCAGGATGAACTACTATTTCATACAACTGACGCTACTACTACTTGAATCGTTTATGAACAAATACTGTATCTGCATGAGTAATTACATTCCCATCAGCCTCAGCTGCACTCTGTGGAAACAGGAAATCAGCAAAGAGTTTCATGCTAACTCAAACTAAACTAAGACGGAGAACTTGGTGGATGCTAAAGTTTGCCAGTTAGAGAGAGGCCGGAAAACATTCCGTACGTAGAGCACTCTGTAGTGAGCTGACTGGCAAAATGAAAACAAAAAAAACCCATCTTGGACATTGCTTTGTTTTGTTTTTTTCTTGCAAAATTTGTGATTTCCTTGCTATGTAGTTTATATTCTAATAGTTTTGGTTTAAGGGGATGACCCGTGTCCGGCCATCCACAACTGGCATAGTAATTCCCCTTCTTTTGTCCTTTTTGGTTGGGATCTTTTGTTTGTTTTTATTTAACTATACTAGTTGTTCTGGTCTACCCCCCCACCTGCATGTCCGCATTTTTTTCCCTTGCAATGCTTTATGTCAATATCAATGTTCTAAATCGCTAGAGTAGTGATTGGTTGTACACTACTTGATGCCTTGTGGGATACTTTGAGTGCACTATATAGGATTTGACATTTGGACAGCACAAGAAAACATCCTATATAGTGTCTGCTATATAGGGAGCATTGGGTGTGTGCTTTCAAACACAGCCTCTGTTTTTCCTTTAGTTTTAACTATTTTATTTCAGGAAATGGGGAAAGAAAGACAATCACCGAATAATACTATATTGTTAAATCAAAGGGCAGCATTGTAAAACCAGCAACAAATGCACTCATTTCCTCTTACTGGGTGTGATGTCTGTGCAGGGGGAAATTAAAATGCCTTCGCCCTTCATATTCCAGTTTGGAAAGATGGTCTCCATTGGGTGCATGTCACAATGGCATCATCTGAACATGCATGGTTGTGTCAGAGTGAGTTACAGCTCCCGTAACTAACTAAGGATCTCAGAGCTGAAGGTGTGGCTCTTCCTACAGTACCTCTGGAAATCTGAGATTAGTGTTCATCATTGCAATAAAGACACAGTCAGCTGTGCAAACAAATGACCTCGGGTACACGTTAAATTTCTGTTGTTGCTTTGTGGCCAACTTTCAATTCCCCTGTCAGCTATCAGAAAATAAATAGCTATCTAGTGCGATCGCCTCCCAACTGTCTCCTAAACCTCTTATGCCTTCTGTTCCCCTGCCGGCAAAGTTCAGTTTCCCTCCCGCTGCGCCTGACGCCTGGTTTTCCTGTTTTTGTTGGGTAAAGCCTTCATGTTCCCTGTGGGTGATCAACCGCAGTAGCTTGACAGTTGCCTCTGACATGTGCAACATTGTTTAATCTGAAATTAGCCCATAACGTGCTTGACATCCTGGGGGGTTGTTGTTATCATTTTAAAGTGCTCAGCTTTGGGAGCAAAACAGGCTGGTGTACGAGGCTGCAGGTCTGGTCGGCCTGGCATCTGAGTTGATTAGAGCTGATGAAGCTTAAAGCGTGTAATACAGAAATAGCCTGGCAGAAGTGTAAGTTTGAGATTTGACCTTTTAAGTACAGGAAATAGACACATATGTGTTGATTGGAAAAAGCCATAATACATTCTAAAACCAAAATATCAATTTTTAAGCCCTTTTAGAGGGAGAGACTTCTTTGCTTTACTTCAGCGAAAAGCAAGAATAATATACCCACCGCTCCAGCTGAAACTAACGGGGGGAACCAATTCCCAACTAACCTTTTTTCATTATTGTTTATTTCACTATTTACTTTACTGATATTTTTTTTTTCAGGAAATTGCTCATTATAACTTCCCAGAGGCTAAGTCAGTTTTCAAACTGCTTATTTTGACTGATGAGAGTGCCGACACTCAAATATGTTGGGTTTTCTTTTCATTTATTTATCAAGGACAACACACGATGAATGAATCAGTGTGATCAGTCCCTGGGTAGATTATTGTTATACGGTAAAAGAAACAAACAAAAAAAGCAAGAAATTATATAAAAAATATTAATAAAATGTTTAATTGAATGTGTTCAGGCTCTGATTCCCATAAATTTATAAACAGTCAGCGACACAAAATTGAGGACAAATTGGAATTTGAAGTGACAACATCTGGAAGTGACAACATCTGTGACTTATTTAGGTCATGGAAATAAATCTTAACTCACATACTGAAGAGTATACTGTTCACTGATTCAGTCTGAAGATTGTCTTCTTGTGAGCAGCTGTTTGGACACTTGTTTTGGCTGTTTTTTACATTAGCATCACAAAAGTCCAGATCTTGGCTTCTTTTCCTTCCAGTGTGGTTGATACAAAATGTGTGTGTTCAGTGTTTCATGCTTATCTGCTGTAGACCAGTTCACACAAAAACAAAAGCGTGCTATTGATATTTGCATAGAAAGGACTGCACAACTGATGAGTCTTATCTATGTCACCATGTGTCTGAGTTATTGCACTGATGGCTCCTCACATTGTCCCCCCACAGATGGCTTGGAGCATCGATTACAAGTGGATTTATTTATAAATGCTAGAAGCACTAGGCATCTGTTAAACTAAGCACATTTAATGGATTTGCTGGTACCCTTCCTGTTAATGCAGTTGCTTTCAAAGTAAGATCCTTTTTTAAGTTTAGCAGACCTGTCGATGAATTTGTTAAGTTGGATATCTCAATGATAGTGACAGAAAATGTGAAGGTGTCTTTTTTTCTTTCTTGTGTTTGATAAATTCAAACACACGGTACATAATCAAGGAGTCTTTGTGTTTCCTTGCACATTACTTTGGTTAAATAGTTCTGTTCCCATCACTTTTATTCAAGTCAAAGTACAGAAACATTTGAGGAAGACACATTATTGTGCATGAATAGAGTGGATGTGTTGCCCATCATTGCAGTGGATTGGCAGAGGTTGTTTATTTCATCTACAGTTCATCAATCAGGAGGTAATTTTATGTTTTTTTTTGTACTGCCTTATTTTGCTAGTTCTTTAGTTCTCTGAATGGGCAAAGTCGTGCTCAATATGGTTGCTCATGCACCACGCAAGCATGTGTACACAACATGGACATGACAATATAGCTGAATGTCTCCCTTATCTCCTGCTGTCTCAAAATGCTTAAAAATGTCACAAAAATCAATCGCCCCGTTGCGTAATTGATAAATCCGTGATTGTGAGCCTGCGCATTGGAACAAGAAGACTCCGAATAAGCCACAAAATGCAAGTCAAGTTGCAGTTGAGGTCTAAGTGATGATGCAATTACAAGTAGTAACCGTGCTGGGAGTCGGGGGGCAATCGTGCTCGGGCATGGCACGAGACAACTGGGCAAGTGTGAGTGCGCCCTTAGTTGCAGACATTGTGGCTCTTCTACTACTTTCTACTTCATGCTCACAGTCTGGTCGAGGTTTCATGGCTCCATCTGGCTTCCCATTAATGTGTTTCATTCTTCAGACTGTCAGAGCGTAAGAGGTCCAGCAGTTAGCGAAAGTCTTAATTTCAATGTCAGACATGCGGCACCAGTTTAAGGGTGTGGCCACGTCTGCATTGTTGAGCAGTGTGGTCAGGCAACAGACTTGTGATGTTTTTAATCTTTTGAGTTCTTTTGGGATTTTTATTGCAAGTTTTCATTAAGTTTCTCCGTTCAGTCTATTCTTCTCTGTTGAAGAACTGAGTGCCTCTGCAAAATGGTCTGTGGTCCAAAGCAAATGGCTCCAAATGTGGTGTTTTTCAATAGCTGTTTTTCAGCTGAAGATTTAGTGTGTTACATTGCTGTGGTACCTGTATTTAGGTCACTGCTTTGAACTGTGCAATACCTTTATCTTTGTCTCCTTTCACTTGCTTTTACACAGCGGGACATAAACCACCTGAAAACATGCATACACTTTCACATGTATTGGGTCCATGCCACGGGGGAGAAAACTCCCTGGAAACCGCCCCTGAACGGTAGCAGTTGCAGCAATCAGTAACAGCCAACTGGAAGAGGACAGCAGAAAGAAACTCATTCTGGATAAATACTCCAAACCTGCAGCAGCATCTTTTAACTTGCTCTGCAGTAGTTTGCTGTTAGTTGCTGTCTAGCAATTAATTAATTCATATTTATTTGTGCAGGACTCTTTTTTTAAGAAGAGGTCCATTGTCTGAGTCCTGAAAATGGGAAAACATCAGTAAGCGCTAATAATGGAGTTGATTCACTGTACACCATCCTGCCGCCGTGGATGTTGAGCTGGAGGAGCAACGTAACATACTGTTGTTGATATTATGGTTTTTGTTTTGAATTATGCCAGTCTTGTCACTGAAGATCAGTGACCTCCTTGAAAAGTTGGAAAGCTCCTTCCATGTGGGTCGACGGAGCCGTGGATTACTTGCACGTCACCAGGCAATAACAAGAGAGGAGATTAACAAGACGAGCTAATCGAATGTATGACATTTAGGCCCAGACTTTTTCTTTTGGGACTTGTCTACTCCGGGGCCAAAAGCGTCTGGTGTTGGAAGGATTCCTGTTTTCTCTGCCCCAATTAGGCTGAGATTCTGGATCAGCCTCACAGCATTTGGACTGCGGCTCGGCCATCTGTGTGTTCGGCAGTGTTGTTCCTAAGCTATGACTCTTCATTCACAGGCTGCTTTCTGCGCTGCACTGTTGTGCTTCAGTGTTGAGTGTTTAATAATAGATAACCTTGGTTCATAAGTTCATAAGTTCATAAGTTCTAATATTGAATTTTCTATTTTCATTTGTCACATTTAGTATCAAATTATTCAAACCAGATTTCCAGCTCCAGGGCTGTTATTGATGTGGACTACACCGTCATAAGCCCTAAGCTTTGTCAAACGGAAGCGATTAGTCAATTAAATAATTGACTGATCAAACAAATATGGTTAACTATTTTTATTAATTAAAGCTAAACATTATCTGGTTTCTCAAATGTGGCAGTTTGCCAGTTGCTGTCAGTAAAGTGAAAGAAACAGCGCACCAAACAAGGAAGAATTTGTGTTACTTTGCGTTTAAACGGTAGAAGCTTATGCGGTAGGTGCACGTAGAAGTCATACTCTTAAAATGCTTAAACTTTTTACTTTTCATTTTGGAGGAAAAAAGGTGCTGATTTTTGCTTCACATTGCCTCCATTTTCCTGAAAAGGGCAAATAAAATGATAAAATAAAAAAGGAAAGCATTTTCAGCTTTTTCCCACTGTACAGCGGCACTTTACTAATTATTAATTAAGGAAGGCTTCAAGCTCCCAGGCAGCCTTGAAACTCCTCGCTAACGAGGAAACAGTCAGTGAAGGCACACACGAGGAGAATAAGGGAAAAAGTGTACAGAAGACGAAATGGTAAGAAAAGTGATAGAGGGATGTAAGGACACAAAAATAACAATACTTTGACAATGGGGGCAGAAAGAATTGTGATTTTAGGTTTTCTGACTTATCCGTGTCTACAGTATAATTAAATTTTTGCTTTGTTTGTCCTGTTTTTCCTGAGCTCTTTAATTTTGTCTTCTGCCTACTCTTTTCCATTTCTATATAGCTGGATAGAGGGAAAAAAAAGAGTAATCATTTACTCAGAGCCAAAAAAAAAAAGATTTTACAGGGAAAAACAAAGCTTCCCACACAATGTTTCCCACACAGACACGTATTATAAGCATTGCACTAATTTCTGTCAGCTGCATATGATGGATGCAGACCCCTGTTAAAGCCTACAGGTGCAGGCCGAACCCTAGTAGTGTCGTTTACAGCATCTTTAGTCTAGTTGATTATGCAATAGTGACTTATCAAGTTTGTCTTTTTCACTCTTTTGTGGTTTTGCAATATAATGGGCAGGCAATTAAAGTTTCTTCCTCTTCGCCAAAGGGTGGATTTCATCACTCTGCTATGATTCATTTTCACAGTTAAATCTGATTATTCTCATTGTGCTACTGTTGTGCTTGAGAGGCATTTGAAATGAAAATTAGGAAGTTAGTTTATAATGATAAGCAGCTAAATTTTTCAGTCTCGCACATCCTGGTGAAAAATTAGACAAAAAAAAAGAATTCATGAAAATGAGACCATAATTTGCATTTCTGTGAGGAAAGAAACTTAATGATAACCTCAAAAGATTTGGTTTAAGAAAGCTGAAATGCTGAATTCATCCATGATATTTCCCATTGTTTTTGTTTTTGTATTCTGCTGGGAGGTTTCAGCTATTTGCTACCCTGCTGTTGCACAAGAAAGAGTTTCAGTCTTTATTGGTTGTGATCATGGCTGCATGCAAATAAGGTGTCTTCCAAAAGGGATCTATTGAGTGGATAAATTCTCCAGACTGTGTGTACCGCTGAGAGTGGGCATGGTGTGTTTACTCGAGCATGGAAGAGGGGGCACAAAAAAACCCCACAACCAGTTCAACTGCATTCATTCTCAAAACTGCAGGAGTTTTTACATATTCAGTTTGAGAACCAAAATACCTTTCCGATTTCTCATCAGTTCACAACCCACTGTAACTGAAAAAGCAGAAACATGTCCTTGTTGATTTACTTGTTTTGATGTTGTAATAAAACTTGGCCTCTGCTGAACGCCTGCGTCTGCACAAAGGGAGGAAAAGGCAGCAGAGCAATTACATACTTCAATACAGTTATCTTTTCAGCTTTTGACTGAAGCAACATAACAAATACGAACACCAAGGATTGTGCCATCAGTGTGATCCTTGCAGTTTGGGCCATGAAATCCCACAGCCAGATTTTCACTGTGATAAAATGACTTTTGCCAAAGTCTTTGGCAGAAAAGTAGCCGGTTATTTGTGGTTAATTTAGCTACTAAGAAGGAAAGTTATTCAAACTGTTGCCTCAAGGCAAAAATAATCAATTTGCAGCACTACTTTAACTAAACAACATCACTACAACCATGATATTATTAGAAATTTTACACACGACTTTGCACAATGTGTTATTTTTTTCCTTCACTGCCGAGATCAACTATGTTGGCAGAACACAACGCGTCAATTAAACACTGAAGGGTATAATAGGCTGATTTGGGCTATTATTTAATCAAGTGTTTCTACCTCAAAATTGTCTCAATAGAACAGGGAAGTATTAATGTGATAACTTTCAAGTGTTACATTATCCAAAGTCAGTGTTTTAGAAATTGGTAAACCATTCAGCCCTTCGAAATATTAAGTGTAGGGATGAGTCCTGATTTTTTACATTTAAAATAGAAATGAAATGTTTTTTAAAAGAAATCCAATTTTTCATGTGACTACCATCTTGGCTTGGGACAGCATCGGGTACTGGTGGTGTACTGATACCTTCTGTTGTTTTATGTTTTATTTTCTGTTTAGAGGTTGTATTTAGAAGTTATTTATTACTGCAGACAGCTGACCCTGGTGTAATATCTAAGTTTGGAAAGATTCTCCGTCACACATCTGAGTTTTTGATCACCTCTTCAAGCTGTCATTCAGACAACTTTTTTTTATACTACTTTGGACTCAGATGTGCAAAAAGACAGTCAGCACTGCACACCCACCCATCCAGCCATCCGTGTGACGGAGTCAGCTGAACAAGGGGTGTGGCGGCTATGCTAATGTGGCTCTTGTGCTGTCATAAACAGTCTGTGCTCCCTGTTTGCATGGCTCAGCAGACAGAGGGACGCCCGATCAGCGACCCTTGTCTGGCGTCTGTTTTCCTCAATTCTCCAGCTCCGGTTTTGTAGTGTTATTTTTATTTACTTATTTGTTTTTGTCTTGCATCAGTGGTTATGCAGATGTTTTATTACTGATTGTTCATGAAGTGAGGAAAATCCTCTTGGTTGCTTGTTTTTGCAGCGACAAACATTACAGCGATATTGTTGCACTGTTGTGCAACAGTGAGTTGTATTTTTTTTTTTGTTTTGCTTTGGAGTAAATAGTGACCCCCATTAAAGACAAGTTCATCCTGGGAAATGGCAAATGATGCAGTTGCAAGTGATGCAACGGCTGCGCAGGACTCATTGATATGTGTTCCAGCAGCTGCTGCTGTAGGTGGCATATCGGCCCCATCAGTAAAACTCTGGCAATACATCACATTCAAATTTTCCTTAATACTTGTATTGAGCTCAAATAGCTTTATACATCCGTAGATTTATGTATTTTTTTATTTCATTGCACAGCTGCCGCCTGTCTGTATGACATGGCATCACAAGTATGTAATATATTCAGGGTGTTACGTTAAATTTTGCGTGTATGCTATTACAGTATGTATGCCTCTGCTGCATTATGTGGCCTTGAAATTCTCTCTGCACTTACGGAGAAGAGCACTTGAAGGAAGTACAAGAAACAACATTAATAATTCATCACAATCATGAGGGGGGAAAAAAAGAAATACAATGGATTAAATTGTCTGATAAACAAACCTCACCCTGTTTCCGAATGCGGGTTTTGTGCACACAAGTGAGGCCTGAGACCTGAGCAACCGTAGCTCGCAACACAGGGGGCAAAAAGATCAGTTTTCCTCAATGTGTGTAAGTTTTACTGCCCCCCCCCGGCTCAATATTTAACCATTTCTCACTTTCGGTCTTCTCTTCCCGTCACCCTGTCTCTCTGCTATTTCGTCATAGCAGCAACACAATGATGATGAATATTTTAACTCAACTTCCAAATATACTCACTGATGTTCCTGCTTGCAGGTGTGGGAATTTTCTAAAAAATCAGTCCACTTCCACGTGAGGGAAGATGCTGCTTTTAGAAATATGTGGAAACTTGAGTCACGCAGTAGAACAGGATGAAGTACATAAGAGGATTACATTTATGACCCTCCTGATGCGCTTTTAGCTATAAAAGTCTAGGCCTGGCTCCAAAGAAAAGGAGGACTTTTATTACTCAATGCTTCTCTGATCAATATTCTTAACATTATTTCAAGTGACTATGCTGAATGCTGAATCTGCAAGTCAGCTATGTTTTATTTCCTTTCCTGTTATTGATATCTGCTCAGCCTTCGCCACAGAAGGCAGCAACATATAAATTTAAATATAACGATTCTCTGAAGCCACAATACACCTTTGGCCCAATGGCGAATGGCAGACAGACACATGTCGTGACTATATTGGAGCATTTAGCAGCTACAAGTTCAGTCTTTTCTCTCTGTATCTGTGGGATACCATAAACAGAGCTTAAAAAAGAGGAAATATTATTATATTCATCAGAATTTTTTGTTTTTTTTCAGTTTGCAGAGTATTTTTAAGGTCCTCAAGAGGACCCAAGAATGCTAAATATACATATTCTAAACCTTTATTTGACCAGAAAAGTCCCACGGCCATTATACATCTTTTTTTCAAGGGAGTCCTGGCCATGACTGACAGCGGCAACAGTGACTTCATATTAACATTGACTGAAGCAGACATTGTGCAGACACTGCAAATAACCAGCTCACACCATGATCTTTCTTCAAATATAACCAAGGTTCATAGAAGCCCACGTTCACGTAACATAGGTGATTCTGGACCGAACTAAACAATTTGTCTTTTCCCTCCGCATAGCTTGTCAAATTTATTGCCGGCTGGTATTTTATTTTACTGTAGCCTGTATGAAAAATAACAGATAGAGCCTTTGGTTTATGGACTAGACTTGGGTTTGGAATTCTGGTCTTGGTTTTCTGTAGTCATAAGTAGGGGCGGGGAACAAATTGATTCAGTGAAATACTGCGATATTTTTGCACAGCAACAATTTCTCGATTTAAGCACTCCAAATATTTATATCTTATTAAATACATTCTAAATAAATCTTGCACTCTGGTTACAGGAATAACGAATAACAACATCTCAGTCCTAACTGTAGACTTTGGGGACATACTTTGGAGTTTAAAAAGGGTGCACCTGCAAGAACTGCATTCTGCACATCATAGATTGATGATTGGATCTGACTTCAATCACAAGGTTAGCCACGCCCTGAAGTGTCAACTGGTTTACTGTGTGCGTCATTATAAATGGGACCATATTTTGCAAAATGCACATCGTCCTGAATTAAAGAATTATTTTTTTCAAATCAGTTCAGTTCGGCAACGATACCATCCCTGTGTATTTCACCCTTCAGTAAAACATGTTGGATGTGTGAATGCAAGGAAAACTGGACTTGTGCATGTTAAACATCTTTCACAGGCTCGTGGGATGAGTGGCTGTAGCTCCAGCATGCTCAGGTTTTCCACAGGGGACAGTGTGAAGGGAGAATAAAGGGGGACGAGAGGAGCCAAAGAGATCAGATTTCTCTGAGAGACGCTGATGGTGAGGAGCATTGTCCTCTTCTCCACTTCTTTATCTCCTAAAGTCTGCATGGCTGGAGATGAAAGGGGATGTTGAACAGGGAGGAAAGGACAGCTGTTGATGGAGAGGCAACAAAAGAAGCCTTCTGTCCTTCTCTCTCTCTCCTCCTCATCCTGCATGCATTCTCTATTCATTTCCATCTACTCCACTCTCTCCCTTTCTCCGCCTCGCCTCTGCATGCTTTAGTGTCTCCCCTGCGCTCGCTCATGGTATTTGTCTCTCCCTTCATTATTCTCTCCCGCTTTCCTCAGCTTTCTGTCTCTCCTCCTATCACCTCCTCCTCCTGCTGCTCCCTCCTGCATTCTTCTCTTCCCCTTTATTCTTTCAGGTCGTGCAGAGCGCTCTGTTGAAATCAGATCTGTCACCGGTCTTTGGAGACAGATCGAGTTGGGTTGCCAGGGGTTTCAACCAGGCAGAATAGCAAAACTGTACTTAATCAGTTAAATCAGCCCCTCTTTGAGCCGCTGCCAAAGTCCGAGCAGTGTGTGTGTGTGTGTGTCTGGTACGTCATTTTGTGAATGTGGATTTCTGCCTGTCTGTACGTGGATTAACATCCAAAGTATTCCAAGTTTATATCCAACTGTGGTGCTTCAAATGTTTAAAACAGAAAAGTGGAATATAAATTTTATTAGTTCCATAGTAAGAAGTGTAGTATTTAATTTGAGTACGGGTTTAAAGTGCTTATATTAGTCTGAACAATTATGTCGTATAAGTTTTATGCGAAGGATAATATAGTTTATTGTGTTCACACTGGGGCCATCAGCAAATTCCAAGAAACTTGAAGCCTGTTATTTCTCTGTTAGGTTACATGAATATGAACATGTAACTTTTACAACCTGTTGTTCCTTTTTTGGTAAACCCACTTAAAACTAATGCAGTGTGTAGTGTGTCCTGCAACAAATCCTTCAGTTATCCAGGTTTTAATGTTCTTAAAGTTTTTTTGTGTAACACTTTTGTTCATTTCCAAGGCTGAACTTCATGGTGTTGCTGAACTGTTTACATCATACAGAGGTGTGCTTCTATGACAGACAATCACTGATAAATTGAGTGGATACAATAATAGAAACATGTGTCAAGAAAAAGAATTTGAATTAAAACCACTCAAAAACAGTTTTGATGGTATCTAAGCTTTGTCTGTTTCATGGAGGGATTCATTTCTGCAGCAATTCTGTATTGGACCAAGTTAATTTGAGCTGAGTGTCGATACCTGCAACTGAATGGACATTTACAAATTGAAGTTTTGACAAAATTTGATCCAGGTACAACACATGGCAGAGTCCACAGCTAAAACCTTAAGAGGAGAAAAAGCACCTTTATTGTCCCACAATGGGGAAATTTGCATTGTTGCAACAGCAGGACAGTACAGAGCAGAATAAAGTGCACCCACAACAAATGTTAAATAAAATAAGAAAGATTAAAAAATAAAAATTAATTATATAAAATATAAAATTATTTATTAAAAATAAATAAATAAATAAAGGGATAAAAAAAAAAAATACAATAAACAATAAATATAAAATCTCCTGTCAAGTCAATTATTTACACCATGCATTGAAAGAGTGGACTGAATGGGTGAATAACCGGCATGGTTAACAGTGCTAGAAGCATTGCGAGGCCGCATTTTAAATAGAAACACCAGGTCCGTCAGCAAAATGCTAACATCTGTATTCTAAAATCTGGTTATATACTGTATATAGGTATCTAGTCATATGTCAGCCCTATGGAGAGCCTAGTACAGTACATAGCCTCCACGTGTGATCTACGCCATCATGACCGTTTTATTGTGCTCGTGTGTCTTCTTTGCTCCGTCAAAGCTCCGGTTGGCGGTTGGATGTCTGTGTCACTGTCAGGAGCTACCTCCCTCTTATTGTGCTTGTTCCTGTCCCATTAATGAAATGTCGTGTATCTTGTTGGAGTTGAACAACCGTTACTTTTATCCAAAATATTGTCACGGGTTCTTCCACCTCTTCTCACAGTCTGAGACATCAGGCCAATCCTCGTGGAAATTAATTTTTTACCAATTTGTAGCCATCTGGCAGTCTTTGTAATGCTAAGATTAAAAGTTTTACAAATGCTAATAATTGTGGACTTGAGTCGGACGTTCCTCGATTCGGTCCATTATTGTCCCATAGCAGCAGGAAATTAAACAAAATGTATAGGAGGAAATACATAATGCCCGAGCGGACCAATCACAACAGTTGTAGCTGTCGGTGTCACTGAGACGTATAGTTACATTTTTGGGGAGGTGCACATGAGGCTATGACACAGGGCACTGCATCGTGTAAGAGGCAATGGATTACCTACTGTGACAAGGCCAGTGGTATTAGCCTGTTAGAATGCTAACAATTGCTATTTAGCATTTACGTCTACGCTATAGGGGAATAAAATTGATCTACAGATATTTGATCATATACCAAAGTAATGGATAATTTCTTTTTTGAAACGATGTTACATTAAAAAAACGGCAGTTCAACAGATATGTAAAGAAATATGTTGAGTGTTGAGTGTTTTTAGATATTTTTCGTATATGCAGGATGAACTAGATGGTTGTTAAGACTATTCTAAGGATATACTAAAAGTCTGAAAAGTGACCTATTATTACACAAAACCTGCTTGCCCTTTATATTCAGCCAATATTGTAAATGCTACATGTTCTGTTTATTGAAGAGGCTTATTTATTTCCAATTTACATCAGAGCAGCATGAACATGGTTGTTTGATTAAATTCACTTAAGAATTAGTTTATGGGAAAGTAAAATTCTCTATTTACTTGTGTCTACGCTTGTATTTCTGGCAATGTGTGCATTGATTAGATTTTTATTGCAGTCTTTGAGGCAGCTTTGTATTATGTTTTGTTCTATTCTGAATCAGTGCTTTAACATGACTTAACAAGGTCGCGAGGCAAAAACAAAGCTTATTTTTTATGAAGGCCATACAGCAGTTCCCTCCATGTTGGTTTATCGCTGTGTGTATCTGTAATTGAATTGGGTGAGGCGTGTGTTTTGTCAAGACTGAAAGAAATCACAGCTTGTTGTCTGTTCGTATTCCTTCTGATAGATATCATCATCACCTGTGGACTTGTAGTCACCATTGACATAAATAAAGATGGATTACGCATCTTCACTCCCTAAAACTGCAAAAATTATGCCACAATATCCAGATATGAGCAATGACATTTTGTGATGGGGACGTTATTTGGATGTATTGAGCTCCCTCTGTACACCTAATCACCTTCATTGCAAGCAGGACACAGCTGGCAATCACACTTATTGTTTTTTTATATGTTCAAATACAAAGTAAGTGGTACAAAGTAATTAAGACCAAAAAAATTGGGAAAAATTTGACTTTCACTTTAAGTTCAGACCTCTACTAACACTGACGAGGAGGTTTTTATGACCACGCAGGCATCCACCTTGTGTATCTTAATATATGTTGGTGGTATAGACATACAGACGAGCTGTGATTTACAAAAGTCCACTTTCTTTCTTGTTTTGTGTGTATTTGTATATTTAGTTTCAGTGTATGTACCATATTGTTTTTGTCAAGCAGGTCGCAGTCATTTTTTCATTGTGTATTTGCAGGCCACACAAGCAGAAAAATGTTTTTGGAAGTCTTTTTGAATTTATCCTTTTCATTTTTATATATTTTTTAAAGTATTTTTTATGAATATGACTGGATAACTGATGCAACACATGAAACCTCCAAATGTGCTGCCAGGTCAGGGCAGACGTCAACAACAACTTGAACCACGAGTGCTGAGTGCAGATTTAAAATGCAGCTTCGAGCATGAATCATTAAGATATCCAGGTACGCTGCTGCTGAATAAGACGAATATTTGTCATTTTCTGATTTTCTTGCCTGGACTGTCGACTGTTTTTTATCATTGAAACATGGTCTATACTTGGAGATACATGGGTATTGTCAGTCATTGCCTAAAGGTATACAGTATCTTTCTTTTTTCCGATTATGTGTAGCACTTATTACTAAAAATGCCCTTCAATCAAACCAAATCAAATCAAATTAAATTTTATTTGTATATCACAATATCCAAAATCACAATTTACACATAATCCCACTGGGCTAATTTGAGCAGTAGGCATCAGGCAGGACCACAGCAGCAGCTTCCACCACCACCTAGAAAGACCTGCAGGATGATAAAGCACAAAGACTCCGGGGAAGAAGTAAAATTAGTGTAAGGACATGGACATTTAGAGGAGCAGAACTGGCAGAAGCAGAACTTAAAGTATGTATTATAGCTAGACTATATTTTAATTTCAGTTTATTTATTTGACAGGTACAGTTGTGCCTAAAATACAGTACAATCAAGTAGAACAAAGCCTGCACAATATAAAGACAAAGATTCAAGGTCATAAGATACAAGTAACATGGCAAATATACAGCAATACAGCAATTTTCTAATAATAGATATTTGAATAACATACCGTCTTGTAACTTATTAGATCAATGTTCATAGTGTCCTACATTGACTATGAGTTTAGAGACAGGCTTGGATCACCTCAGTTTTTCTTTGCTGCTTCCATAACTGAGCCAAGCAACAGAAATGAGGGGCCATATGGTTTAGTCTGAAAACAAAAAAAACCTGCTGTTCTCATATCCTGTAGCGAAAAGGC
>KV751351.1:1028273-1044218 GCA_001698575.1 Mola mola | reverse complement strand
CTCTAAACAATACAGTGATCATTATCCCCAGGAAATGTAAAAGAGATATAATCCTAAATAAAACTTAAAAAAAAACTAAAAATAAAATGAAAAACAAAAGTGATTTGAAGTTCTTAATGAATCATTATTCAAAATGCATAATATTTAAATTGTACTCTCCATTAATGGCACAAGCTGGAGAATTTCAATTTTTGTGAAGAGATGTCTCCTGTGCTGAGTTCAGACGCTACAATTTTCAAAGTCAACTGATCGCTGTGCAGTTAACACTACATGACAACCTGTCATGTGATTTATGGTTGAAACAACACAATCTTCTAGAAACTCTTGACAAGTTTGTTCTGCAAAATACATTCTGTCACAAAGCATATGCATTGACACAGAGAATGGCAAATGATAGGCAATAGATTCCAGGGGCATTATAATAACGAAAAATAATATTATGTGAAAGAGTGGATTGGTGCGTGTGGGCTGCATGGATTGTCTTTTCTGCGAAGAGACATGTCTTCTTCATTTATGTTGTATTTCTCCTCTGAGTTTTCCCTTAAGAACTGCCTATGTTATTTTTCTGACCCATGATAAATTGGTTGAAGTTTGTTTAATTGATCTAAATGTTGACGAGCCTCTCAGGTGGCATCTGTGAGGAATTGAAACAGTGCTGGGTGACTGCTGACAAAACGCTGATCTGGCTCAGAAGTGGCGGTTTCTGTGAGCTCAGTGATGAGCCAGTTAAGTTGGAGGTGTGCAGCCTGTAGCCTGCAGTTCTTTATTGAAGTTCACCGATGCTGCTCCTTCCTACTCTGCCACTGCCTGCAATATTTTAAACCGGACCGCGGTAAAAAAAAATTGTGGAAAATAACAGAATGAACTCATGTTTCGCCAGCTAATGTGAATCTGGAGCAGCAAAAAATGTTTGGTTTGCATCTGCAGAAACATTATCGAGCAGATTACTTAATTCGGTCATAGATTGTTACTGAACAAACATTTATTTAATTGCAAAACTTTTATAATTAACACTGTGAAGAAAAGATACAACCAAAACTTCAGAAAAAACAAACAAAAAACATGCCCTTATTTCTCATATCCTGGCTTGTAGGAGATGTATACCATATGGTATTGTATGGTATGGTTGGCAGCACTTTTATTTCTCTTCTAACTATTTTTAAAGGTCACAAAACTAACCACTAGAGGTCACAAGTCAGGGAATTTCTGGTGCCGGTCCCAAGCCCAGATAAATGGTGAGAGTTGCGTAGAGAAGGGCATCCGGTGTAAAAATTGAGCCAACATGCAAATCATGAAAACGAATTTCATACCGAATCACTCCTTGCCCAGGTTAGCAATGACCATCACCGGTGCCCTTGACGAACAGGGTACTGGTGGAAATTGGACTACTGTTAGTCAAAAAACAAGAGGAGGGAAATGCGTTGAGAGACAGAGAAAGAAGAGAAAAGTCAAGAGTGTAGGATTGAGAGTAGGAATTCTAAATGTTGGCATGATTACAGGCAAAGGTAGAGAGCTGGCTGACATGATGCAGAGAAGAAAAATAGATATTTTGTGTGTACAAGAGACCATATGGAAGGGCAGCAAGGCAAGAAACATAGGAACAGGATTCAAACTGTACTATCATGGTGTGGATAAGAAGAGAAGTATGCGTGATCGTGAAGGAGGAGTATGCAAAGAATGTTGTGGAGGGGAAAAGAGAGTTGGACAGGGTTGTGAGAGTGAAGCTGGATATTGAAGGCGTGATAATGAATGCTGTCAGTGGTTTTGCCCCACAAGTTGGCTGTGAGATGGAAAAGAAAGAGAAATTCTGGAGGAAGTTAGATGAAGTGCTAGAGAGTATTCCCAGGGAGAAGAGAGTGGTGATTGGAGGAGACTTCAATCGGTCTGTTGGTGAATGGAAAAGAGGTGATGAGAAGGTGATGGGTAGTTTTGGTGTCAAGGAAAGGGACCTGGAAGGACACGTGGTGGTAGATTTTGCTAAAAGAATGGAAATGGCTGTGGTGAATATCTACAGTACTTCCAAAAGAGGGAAGAACACAGGTTGACATATAAGAGTGAAGGCAGGTGCACACAGGGTGAGAGATTGGAGACTGCAAGGTGGTGACAGGAGAGAGTGTAGCCAGACAGCATTGGATGGTAGTGTGTAGGATGACTCTGGTGGTGAGGAAGAGGAAGAGAGAAAAGGCAGAGCAGAAGATCAAATGGTTGAAGCTGAAAAAGAAAGACTGCTGCGAGGACTTCAGGAAGAGGTTAAGACAAGCTCTGGGTGGTTGTGAAGAACTTCCAGATGACTGGTTAACTACAGCAACAGCGATCTGGGAGAAAGGTAGGGAGGTGTTTGCTGTTTCTGAGGACAGATGATAAGGAGAATTTGTGATGGAAAGAGGAAGTACAGGAGAGTATTTAGAGGAAGAGGTTGGCGAGGAATAAATGGGATAGCAAAACAACAGAGGAGATTTGACAGGAATACAAGGAGATGCAACATAAGGCGAAGAGGGAGGTGGCAAAGGCTAAACAGAAGGTATATGATGAGCTGTATGAGAGGATGGACACTAACGGAGGAGAAAAGGACCTGTATCATCTGCCGAGGCAAAGGGATGGAGCTGGGAAGGATGTGTAGCAGGTTCGGGTGAAGACAGGGATGGAAATGTACTAACAAGCGAGGAGAGCATCCTGAGAAGAAGGAAGGAGTACTTTGAGGAGCTAATGAATGAAGAAAATGAGAGGGAAAGAAGGGTGGAGGAGGTGGAAACTGTGGAACAAGAAGTTAGAAAAGTTAGTAAAGATCAAGTAAGAAAAGCTTTGAAGAGCATGAAGAATGGAGAGGCAGCTGATCCCGATGACATACCGGCAGAGGTATGGAAGAAAATAGAAGAGAGGGCAGTGGAGTTTTTGACAAAACTGTTCAACACGATCTTGGCCAGTGAGACCACGCCTGAGGAATGGAAGAAAAGTGTACTGGTGCCCATCTTTAAAGACAAGGGTGACATGCAGAGTTATAGCAGCTACAGAGGGATAAAACTGATGAGCCACACAATGAGGATTTGGGAAAGAAGAGTGGAAGCAAGGCTAAGAGAGGAAGTGATGATTTGTGAGCAAAAGTATGGTTTCATGCCAAGAAAGCGCTCAACAGACCCCATGTTTGCTGTGACAATGCTGATGGAGAAGAATAGAGAAGGTCAGGACAAAGAGTTGCATTGTGTCTTTGTGGATCTAGAGAAAACCTATGACAGGGTGCCGAGGGAGGAACTGTGATTCTGTATGAGGAAGTCTGGAGCGGCAGAGAAGTATGTTAGACTGGTGCAGGATATATATGAGAGCAGTATGACAGTGGTGATGTGCCACCATCAAGTGACAGATTGCTTCAAGGTGGAGTTGGGACTGCATCAAGGATTGGCCCTGAGCCCCTTCTTGTTTGCTATGGTGATGGGCAGACTGACAAATGAGGTCAGGCAGGAATCTCTTTGGATGATGTGTTTGCAGATGACCTTGTGATCTGTAGTGAGAGCAGGGAGCAGGTGGGAGAAAACCTGGAGAGGTGGAGGTATGGAGGTATGTACTGGAAAGAAGAGGAATGAAAGTCAGTTGTAGCAACACAGAATACATGAATACATGTGAATGAAAGGGAGGTAAGTATAACAGTGAGGTGACAGGGAGTAGAGGTGGAAAAGGTCCATTAGTTTAAGTACTTAAGGTCAACTGTTCAGAGCAAAGGGGAGTGTGGTAAAGAAGTGAAGAAGCGAGTGCAGGCAGGATGGAGTGGGTGGAGAAAAGTGTCAGGAGTGATCTGTGCAAAAGAGTAGCAGCAAAAGTAATAGGAAATGTTTACAATAGGGTAGTGAGACCAGCAATGTTGTTTGGTTTGGAGATGGTGGCACTGACCAAAAAACAGGAGGCAGAACTGGAAGTTGCAGAGTTAAAGATGTTGAGATTCTCTTTGGGAGTGATGAGGATGGAAAGGATTAGGAATGAGCACATCAGAGGGGCGAGATTGAGATGGTTTGGACATGTGCAGAGGAGGGACAGTGAATATATTGGAAGAAGGAGGCAACGGGTAGATTTATGGATGTGGTGAGAGAGGACACGCAGAAAGTTGGTGTGACAGAAGAAGATGCAGAAGGAGGATGATGATTCGCTGTGGTGATTCCTAGAAAAAGCAAGGTAAAGCTGAAAGAGGAAGAAGATTTTCAAAGGTCACCCCGAGTTTTTCGTTTTGCAAGATGCCATTTGATTTCTGCTTATTTCACTGGAAGAGTTATTATTATTTTTTGTCAAGGTTATTTAATTTGCTTATTTATTGATTGATTGTCATCGATAATGTTACTATCCCTTAAAAATTATGTTGTTGGACTAGTAGCAGCTGTTTTTTAAAAAATCCTAAACAAACGATTTCACTTTGTTCTTGTCCCACAAAACGTGTTTTATTTTCCCGTCATCTGAAATTCAACTGTAAAGCTGCCATTTCCTGGATGTTGCAGCAATTATCTGCAACATTTTGTGAGCTGCAAATACAACCACTGTTAACCCTTTAGTGCTGCTTTTTTTAACTACCCACACAAACAGATGACTGGATGTTTTGCATGTCTAGAGGATTGTTCAATACCGATAATCCTGTGATTTAGTAAATTCACGCATGCAGACACACACAAACAGGATGTCATATTTGAACGCAGCCTTTTCCACAAATGATTTCCAAAAGGACAATGACAAGTGACAAGAGGAGGAGGACAGTATAAAGACAAGGGGAAGAAACAGATACAGAAAGTAAAGGACATGACACATAGTTTCTCTCATCCCTTCAGCACACCTCCTTATCTTTGTCCTCCTCTCCCTCCTGCTCTTTCTTTCTCTCTCCATCTCTAGAAGCTTAGCAATTAGAGTCCACCGTTGGTAGCGGCTCTTGTAAATGATTGAGCGTGGGAGAAATGGAGTCGAAGGAGGGAGTGGAAAGGAAAATAAGATTCAGTGAGCTGAAAGTCTCTATTGTCACAGAGCCTGTGGGAGGCAGCAGGAAAGGGACACTCTCTCCCTCCCTCTTTTCTCCACTTTCACTTTCCTTCCTGTAGCTTTTTTTTCTTAGCACCTTTTCACCCACCCTGAAGCAAAAAAGCCGAACTCAATTATAAACTCAGAATAAGTATATGCCCTATAATGTATGTACGCTATAATATGTCCCTAAGACCCTGCTTCATTGTCACTTCAGGAATGTGGGGCTGCAGAAAGTCTCTGCTGATTAACAGTCAGCCTGTCAGGCTGTTTGTTTGGTCAGATGGCCTTAGCAGGGCCCTTTCGAGGACCCAGCATGTCAGGATGTTTTTATATTCAGACTTCAGAGCAAAAAAATGTATTTATTTACTGTGTGGCTGTCATATACTGTTGAACCCAGTGACCTTCTTTCCCTTCTTTACTAAAATTTTATCCCATGCACTAGTGCAGGAGAATGTTTTCTTGTGTTAATTCAGCATACATTTACTGATCATGTGAATAAGATAGATAAATTAAAGTTGTTATTGCTGTCATTGAACAAAGAAATAATTTTAAATTGTGTCTTTCTTGTTGTGCATGACATAGTTTTGGACAAAGCAGGAAATTCATGATGAAGACCTGATGTAGACAGTTGACCTGAGGACTCATATGTATAGTTGAGTATATTCTCAAGAACAGCTCTCATTTAAATTTATGCTTTGGAAGTTTTTTTAATTTCCTTGCTACTACACCGATTCCCCCAGCCAGTGTGCCTGCAACCACGGCCAATGATTCCTCAGCCGTGCGTCAAGTCTGGCTAACAAAAGATTTAATTCTTCACATTATTGATGACTTTTTCTCTCCTTTTTTAGCATTTACATTACCATATCCTGAATATCCTGATATTTGCTCTTATGCAGTTACTTAGTTTAAGGTGTAGGGTGACGGTCTGGGTCAGCTGCAGCATGCACAGAAGGCAGAACTCCTAACAGATCTTCAAGTGCTGCTGGGTTGTAGATGAGTTCAGACATCTGTGGCTCAGAATTTAGAGTTTCCTTGCAGCAACGTCGGAACTTCAGGTGGTCGTTGTTCATGTGATAAAGCCCTGTATCGTCTGTACATCTAGAATGTTAAGTGACAATGGACAGATGTGGGTGTTGACTACAGCTTGGCTGGTGTGTGTGGAGGTCATGAGTAGTGCTTTAAAAAGAAATGCAAGAAATATAGCTGTCCAGGACACAAAAAAAGCTAGAGCTTGGATAATGTTTCTTTAATATGTGGAAATGACACACAAAAAAACATCTGGGTGATTCTTGATTTGCATAAAATAAATTATCAATTCTTTAAATAATCATCTTATCATTAATGAGTCTTCAAAACGTTAACATGAAAACATATCGCCTGTATAGAAAATGTGCCCTATTTGACACTGGTGAACACACAGTGTTATTTTAACACGCCATTTGTGCTTTAAAAAAAACATTTTAAGTAATTCATAATGGAAAAATGTAGTACAATAATTATAAATGACAAAACTTTAGGATTGAAAATCGTGTACCCATTACGAAATGAATCTGATTCTATTGTTCTGTTTATTGATTAGGCAAGCATTGAGCAATCAAAGATATCAGTACCAAACTGGCATAGTTTATCATTATGGGATGCAGGATTATGTCCTATTAAAAGGCAGTTGAATTAAAAGCACCTTGATGTCTGTGTATTACATACAAAGCTGGATTTAGGAGGTTATTGGTTTAGGTTAGTATAAACCCCGGAAGCAGGGAAACAATCAGCCAACAGAAGACAAAAAGTGTGCATACTGGAAGTCACCAGCCACGCCTGTTTTTCGGCTAAAAATCATTATAACACATAAAAATCACAATTAGATGATACTGCATCTATGTTTATGTGTGGAAACAAAGAAGATTATATGTAATTTAGTGAATCAAGAGGTGTTGACAGTTTTGAGGTTCTCTACAGAACCACGCTGGCTGAACACGCAGGGATGAGTCATTAACACTCTTTTTTTCCTCAGGGTCCAGTGTGTAGGGTTTAGTTACATTCTATTCCGTATCTTCCCCAGGAACCTCTTGACAAGAAAATTTAATAGTTGAACTGCGCCTTTAAAATAAACTCTCAAATATTTAACATCAGAGCAAAAATAACGGAATGCTTCAGTCAGTGCACAAGCACTAATCCTTTAAACAACCTCCACAGTTTGATTTTGATTTGATTGATTCCCCAGAAGTTTTAAGAATCATAAGAGTTTGATTTGCACTTGGGTCACACGCTGGACATCAGCTGTTCTGTTGCTGTGAACTTCTTCTCCATAAGCCAAGAGAAGCTGTTCTAACACTAAATACAGCAGTGTGGGAATCCAGAAATTCCAGCACAGATACCCAAACCCAGGGAGATATAGTTGGGGGAGACTTGTCTGCCACTTTAAAAGACATTGTAAAACTGCGCTTATTGCCATGTGCTCATTATATTCACCCTAAATAAAGCATTATATAGGGCTCCAAAGTTGGTTATTTTTTTAAATGTTAATAGTGGACAACAAAGTTACATCTGACAGTCACTTTTTCAGTTTTTGACTTTTTCACCCAGCACTCAATGTCAGGGTCTGCTAGTGTCAAGTGTCTGTCTGTTAGGGTCATTCAGTGTTTCCTGTTTTACTTTGAAGTTCTGTTTGTGTCTTACTCCCCATGTCCTATCAAGTGTTGTCCCTCAGGTGTGTCTGATTACTCCCTCTCCCTAATGTGTCCCACCTGTGTCCAATTGTCTACCTCTCCCTCGTGTATTTAACCCCCGTGTTCCCTTCCTCCTGGGCCAGATTGTCTTGCCTTAACTTCCCAGTGAGCAGTCCAGCATTAATTCCTAGTGACTTCCTTGTGTTTCGATCTTGTTTTGTTTCACGATTACTGAGTTCGCCTGTCCCTTAAACTGTACCTTTGCTATCTAGTTAGATCTCCCGGTGTCGACCTACTTTCAGATTAAAATGATTTTGATTAAGAACTTCCCTGTAGACTCTGCATATCGGATCCTCCAGACCTGGTACCTGACACTCAAATATTTATGCACTGATTAATTAAATACTTTAAGAGTGAAGAAAACAACACAACTTGTGATTCAAAAAATAGTGTATTTTGTGCCAGAATTCATATTGTCTGCCACTCTCTGTTGCTGTCTGAGCTCTAACTAATCACCTATTGTGAGACAAAACGCGACGTTCCACTTTCTGTCTCCAAAAGTAAGGAAGAGGATGGTGGGTGACATGCATGAGGGCTGCTTGGACTATTTGTATTTAGCTCTGGTGTGATGATAAAGGGGTGTGTTATGATTGTGAACATGTGACCTTGTTGAGATCGACTCTGGCGTTGATTGGAGGAGTCCCCTCAGCTCAAAGCTCATACTGCAGTGCTACATGGATCACTACCATAAAGCTGCGTTAACCTCAGCGTGTCAAAAGCACAGATTTTCTTTTTATCTTACTGCCAATAAACATTTATTTATTTAAAGATGTGCTACTTTTGCTCCAATGCAGCATGTAATCTGCATCTTGTGAGTAAATATCAGCTAGTTACAAGAGAAATATTCTGTTATTTTAATGTTTTTCTGTATGTTTCTTATTCTTAACCTAAATCAAAAGTGTGTCTGTCGGTACTGAACTCCTTAGGTGTTGTAACACTGAATCATCAAATAGAATCTCAAACCACCTCACACACACATTTTGCTAACATCTGAGTTGAAATTGCTCCTACCAGCGAGAAATTTCAAAGTTTAATTTGTTTCAAGGAAAAGGCTGAATAATCTTCAACAGCTAGTGTATATTCAGTAAATATTACTGGAAAATAATCAGACTCAGCAGCTGCTCCCACTGAGTCCATAAAAGGCACTGATGCAGCTATTTTTATTCTTCATACCAATGATGAAAAATGTCAACTTACCTTGACTACAGCAACTTTTAAAAAAAAAAAAAAAAAAAAATGCTGTTTTACAAGCCTCATGAAGAACTCACAGGATTTTATGGAAATGGCAGATTTTAATTTGAAAGTAAACCAGAAGTCCATCCAACTCAGTAACACAGTATCTGTCTACATAAAGTGATCAATTACAACTGAACACATACAGTAACTTTTTACGGTAACGGTAAACATGTAACTGGTGTATTCCTGATCAAAAGTCACTTTCACAGATGTGATTTTAACAATGGTTTATTTCTCCGACGCTGGAAGTGAAGGAAAGCACTAATGAGTGAAACCCTGCCTGTGAATCGGTGCACAAAGCCTGTTATTAAATAGGTGTTGTGGTTGCTGGGATTTGATTGGATCCCTAACAGCAAAGCTTGCTCATATATTTTAATGATCTTGGCTCCCCGAATTAGGAGCTGTATTTACTGTCCACACCAAAGACTCTTGTAATTCTTTTGAATGAGCCAGAACGCGGGATCTCACGCACCCAAGCACGCATTTAGAAAGTATTTGATTCATTCACGCTCAAAGGAATGATAGATTTGTGTTAATGAAACATATGGGGTGTCTTCATCGCTGAACAGCGTAATTACCTTTCATGTTGTGTTTACAGTGATTGACTTCAAAGTGTTTGTTAATTTTTTTAGGGTTGCATGTTTTCTAAAGCCAGTGCATCTTATTTAATGCTGTATTATGCAGAGAATATCCCTTGAAACCATTATTTCTGCACACATTGCTTTGATACATGTACAGTAGTGCTTTGAAGCCAACAGTTCTCCCCCTCACACCCTACATCCCTCGCTCCCTCTCTTGCTTTCTTTCTCCACGACGTCTATTTTTTTATCCACTTGTTTTTTTTTTCCCTCTGTTTTTCTCCTTATCTCGCTGACACTTTCTTCCCTCCTTCCTCCCTCAGTGGGGCGTTTATTGATTGAGTTCAGCTCCCAGATGACGATGGAACGAGTGCAGAAAGAGAACCCCAACGTGACGGAAGGAGGCCGTTACATGCCTCCTGACTGCCGGCCAAGATGGAAGGTCTGTATATGAGTCTCTCAGTCTGTGTTTCACATATTTAAATAAAGTATGTACACTCAGCAGACTGCAAAAAGCTACATTTAATTAAGCAAATACATGCTTGTACGTGCTTTTGTGTTTCTGCCTATAACATGTTTGTTTAGAGTGTTTCACTTGATTCAAGCCCCTTTTCCTTAATTTTCTAATTTCTGTAATTGGATAGTATATTTTTACTGAGAATTTATTGAATACACTAAGTAACTCTGTGCTTTAAAGTATAATTACCAGAATTACAAAGATGTTTGATCAACTCTGATGGAAAAAAACACACAAAAAAAATGCTCTATCAAAGTCAAAATTACATACCAAGAACAGATAAAGACCAATTGGAATTCACTTTTTTTAATTGTTGATGTTATGCAGAATATCTTGAGACAAACACAGAGCAAGAACAGCCTTTAATAAGACTCAGTCATCAACAGTTTGATTGGGTGAGCACAGCACTCATTTGAAAAGAGTCACCAGTCGATGCACTGATCCCTCAAAGGGCTGTCAATCATTTGTAACTAAGAGTATAGAATATTTTAGTGATTATCAATCAGCTTGTCTTAAAATACACAACAATTATAAATCACCCTATGCATCTTTTTTTTTTTTTTTCTATCAGCCGATCTTGATAACATATATGCACCGATATATCCGTGATTGGCCAATATCAGCCCGACTTATGTATCAGTCGAGCTCTGACCTTTTTGTCTCATTGAGCACAGTGTTTTGCAGAGAACTGGTGGCATATTTAGGTACACAGTGCAATAACAAATACACTGTACCACCGAGCCAGGAATCCAGGCAGCTAATATTACATCTGCTCCTGAAATATCATAATTTAGTCAGACCATTTTACAAGCATCCCCTGGTATCAAGATTTGAACACAATTTCCTGTTCAGGTTTTGTGAACCACAGTGGCAGAAACACAAGGTCACACCATAAGAAAAACCAGAATGATGTTAAAGTTAACATGAATGTATTCTCGGTGTCTTCGCCAACAAACTAGAATCTGCACAGCCAACTGTCTAAATCACACAAATGTCCCTCTGTGTATGTTTTTAATTTATCAAGCATATCTACATTGATTGATCTCTTCCCAGTCTGTCTGTGAGTGGCAGATTCTCCTAACTCTTGATGGTGGTCCCGGGAATAATATTAGTGAATCAATGAATCAATCACTTTTCGCTCAGTAAATTTTTGCTGGCAGTCGGCCTGGTGAAGGCAGATGGTCCGGCCGCTGTCTATGGCAGCGTCTATCGTCAGGGAAGGTTAGTGCAGGTCGGAGTAGGAGGGGATGGAAATAAAACAGTGTTAACAGAATTATCCATGTGCACAGCATAGGTGTTGATAACACATCATTTCTGTGGAGCGCCCCACATATGGCAACATGTGATGATAACCACAAATATAGCTGACCAGGTCATGTCCAAAAGGCTTAGACCCTGGCAGGAAGTAGATCGCCATAAGAACAATCTGAAGAATCAGGTGAATCCAATCCATACAAGACTTCCCTCTGGAGATGAGACACTGGTTGTGGCGATGAGGAATGGAGCTTGATTGAAGATGCAAGGCATTAACCAAAGAGATGTTGCAGGGGAGGAGGAGGGCTTTGCCAGTCAGTAATGACAGCAGAGAGAGAGGGGACATTTAAAAGTTTGCAGCATACAGTTGATGGCTTGAGGAAATTGTGTTGGTTTGTTATAGGGTGAAGAGGAGAATGACATGGCAGAGCTAGTGAATGATTAAGAAAACTTTTAGTGACTTAAATGGCATGAAGAGGCAGGTAGACAGTCTTCCTGTCTGAACTTTTGCTAAGCTCCGTTTCTAAACAATGGTGTTGCCATATGATTTCAATGGCAACTCTATAAAAATGATCTGCCAGCCTCGTCAAAGTTTGTTCGACTTTGTCTTTAGATACGCATGACTGCTTTGTCAGAGTGACAATAAAACAGTGAATGTGATCCCCATGAAGCACAAAGGTGGCCTCACATCTTTTTCAAGTCTTCAGAGCCATCAAGAGCTCCTTCATCGAGCTGCTTCATTCATAATGAATGAGAACTAACTTTATTGTGTACTGTGATGTGTAAAGTGGCCTTGTGTTGCTGAACAGTTCACCGTATAATAAAAAAAAGCGCATTTAAGGATAATTATTTAAACACTTCTTCTGAAAGAGAAAGGCTGTCTTCCCATCATTTATTTTGTTTCATTAACTCTGTTTTCTTTGCCGACATTGATTTAATTATGCATTTGAATGGTTCTCCGAATGATATCCAATTTTCTGGTTATATACAAACAAATCACTGACAAAATCTACCCGTTTTTGTTGATAGGTAGCAATCATCATCCCATTCCGTCACAGAGAAAACCACCTAAAGTACTGGCTGCACTACCTCCACCCGATCCTCAGACGGCAAAGGATTGACTACGGCATCTACATCATCAACCAGGTAGGTCACACGAGAGGACCTGAATGCAGCTATACTGCAATGTTAGACCAACCTACCTGCTGTTTATCATGCGTTATCATACATAAGTTTGTCTGCGAATGGAAACAGTAACCACCACATGAACATTGCTCCCAGCAATGTCACAAGCAGCCACATATCATCTGTTGCTCCCTTTCTAGAGTTGTTTTTCATCGTTGCTTCTAAACAGAAGCTATCAGCAAAAGATAAGCAGGCAGACATATGCAGACTCTGTCTCAGCCCGTCAAAGGAGTCGACAGACAGAAAGATTCCTGTTCAGGACACCAACATTACTTTCAACCAAGAGTGTTGCAACCAGGCCTATTGCTGGCTATATGGGTGCCCTAAACTTAGAAGGCAATACACATGGTGAATTGATCTAGGCAACAAACAAAGCGACATACAAATACTGAAAATTGCTTCTGGAACTATAAAAGCAGCAGAAAGGTCACAAATCCTTCTATGGAATAAAAAGACAAGAAGTATATAACAATATATAACAGTATAAAACAGGCATTTTCAGGCTCTGCAGAAGCACGTGTATGCCTTTTCCTCAGAAGCAAAACTTCTTCAATGACACACGACAGCTTCTGAGTGAGTTCTGCGCTGATGCTGATGATAGCGAGACGCTCTAGTCCCATTGATGAACGGCAGGTATGCTTCAATTAGCTAATGTTGTGATACACGTCACTCAGCAGCTGTTCATAGGTAGAGTGAAAAACTGAGCATCTGCAGGGCAGCCGTCTGTGGTGGCAGTTGTGCTTGAGCTTAATGCTATTGTTATTCATGCACAGGCTGTGCAAATTTAAAGCAAAATCACATTTTTAAACATCCCTGCAAGCGATGCACGAGTGTCTTCCTGCACATTTCTCTTTTTCTCCTCTCTGTTGCTGACCTTCTGGATAGAAATATCCGAAAGCCTTACAGCAGCAGCATTATCAAGTGCAAACCTTGGTGACTCCTTTTCTGTATTTTTGGCAATTATGTTTATGTATTACCTGATTCTGTGAGTGTTGATAGTACCATTTGTAGTCGTGCATCATCGTAAATTTAGATTTCATTTAGAATTTTAGAAATTCATTATAACTGCATTATACTTGGGTTTTGGCTGATGTGAGGCGTTTAGTGGTAGCAGTTTTTTTTTTTTTAAAAAAAAAAAAAACAACAAAATGAGTGATGAATCTTATGATGTTAAACTCTTACATGATTGCAGCATTATTACATCTGTTTGTCTCAGTTTCTTTACATAAGCTCTGCCCAGCCAGCCAAAGCTGGAGCAAGAGTGATAATATGAGCCTTCTCGCCTAACGTGACTCATGAATTCTTAATCAGATCTCAGAAAATAGTTAAAAGTGGCCATCACAATTGCAGATTCCATGGTAGTGCCCACAAATTGCACCTTTTGTCCAGCCAACAGTACAAAACCAAAAAATACTTAGAGATATGAACTGCAAAGTAGCAAATACTCACATTTAAAAAAGAGGGAATCAGCAGTTTATTTAGTTGTTTTTTTTAATTATTAATATATCTTCAAATTTAGGAATCCAAATGTGAATTTCAGTATGAGATTAAATAAAAGTAGGCCATGGGCAGGAAATATGAATAATAATTACTCAGAAAGGCCCTTCTTTTAATAAACAGTTAATAAACAGTTAAAAAGCTTCAAGAATGTCGAGAGGTAGACGTGAACTGTGAGCTCAGGATGATCTCTGAGGAGTGAAAGATAAATTAGAACACTGTTTCAGCCATCAGGAGTTGTTAATGTGGTGGGGT
Source organism: Mola mola (assembly GCA_001698575.1). NCBI lineage: Eukaryota > Metazoa > Chordata > Actinopteri > Tetraodontiformes > Molidae > Mola > Mola mola. Next base: position 1,029,981 of record KV751351.1, on the reverse strand, counting down.
ATGACTGTGCCACTCAGTCACATGGTGCCTAAACCAAGAGGGGCCTCCCTCTTTCCTCCCTCCTTCTCTTCTGCAGAGTAAATCAGCAGCATGTTTATTCACGACAAACGCTGTTCAGCAGAAGCACAACATTTTCTAAGCAGATTTTTGAGACTGCATGTGAGTCCTCCATGTGGTGTTGGGTAAGAGTTTTCCATCTGCATTATGGGTAATGAGCTCTCCTTTATGCCCTTTCCGCTCCCCGTTGGCCCTGCACAACGGCAGCATGACTACCCTGGCAGAACAGACCTTTAGTTCTGTCTGTCCTGCTGTGCTCTGCTCTTGATATGGCTGTGTTCCAGTGTCTCAGTCAGTCGCTCGCTGTGAGCACACAGAGTGTGTCTGAATCTTTCCTGTCTCAAAGGATGGTTGTGAGGGTAGAGGTGATGAGCGCTCTGAGGGGAAAACATGTGGATCATTTTTTAACCTGACCCCCCCTTTTTTTTTGTTATTTATTATTTTGTTTTTTTTTTTTGTTTTTTTCTAAAGATGGCTTGGATCGACTCCACCTGATTTTTACGTTTCTGCTAAAAGATACTTTTATACTTTTATATTCATCTTCGTATTCAGTGTAGCTCACTCAGGTCTTCGCACATGAACGCTGTAATCTGACTACATGCAGTGGCAGAATGTAACTTCTCTGTTACTTTATTGAATTACAATTACCCTTATCTATTTGAAAATGAATAATGATGAGTGTGATCATCAGCTTTATTACTTAAGGATCCTTAGCTTTGTAATGACTTGTCTGAGGACAGGAAACTGAGGCTGTTGAACTCAGTGTCTTCCTTTACATTTCCCCTAAAAACATATTTTTATCAGAGAACATATCCAGATTTTATCTGAGCTGCCACTAGATTTTATTTTTGTCATTACTGTTATTTGTTCTTTTGCTGATTATTTTCATGATATTTTTATATTTTTTATGATTAATCATTCGCTCTACAAGATATGAAAAATGAAAAACGCTCATAGCATTTTTTCTTTAAAATTGATGTCATAGATTGCTTCTTCACTCACACCAGTAGTTTAAAACCTTAAGATTCTTCATTTACTGACAGAAATAAGAATAAAAAAGCAGCAAATCCTGACATTAAGGAAGCTGGAACCAGCAAAGGTTTAACAATTTTGCTCAAACGAGACTGAAACAATCAAAATAGTTGCTGATAATTTTTCTTTCAGTCAACTAATCGATTCACTATTGCAGCAATCATTATTATTATTTGTATTATTATTTGAAAAAGTGCTGTGTATGGCACAAAACATAAAAATGATAGAATTAAAAAAGAAAAAGAGAATAAAACAGAAATAACTACTGTAGCTAACTACCACCAGGGAACTTATTAGACATACACTATTAAACATATCAATAAATATGTAGTTTAGAAGAACAAGTAAAAGAACAGTGGAACAGTAAAATTATGAATAAATGATATAGAAATAACAAATAAATTATTGAAACATGTCATTTTGACTGATTTCTGTTTTTGCTTTTGTCCCTTGGAACAATGGAATTGGGTCGATCTTTAAAACGGAACCAACACCACAGATTGCAGAGATTTGTGGCACCCAATATTAACTCTCCAGTCCTGCAGCTCTAGGACAGTTCTCAGTATGCAAGCTGCCCCAACCTGTGTCCCTTATGTTGTATTTTTCGACCCACAGAAGT
>KV751351.1:1005174-1017420 GCA_001698575.1 Mola mola | reverse complement strand
CATTTGTTGACATAAAGAAACATAGCTCTGTTGTGTTTGAATGTGAGTGAGTTGAGGTCTATAAGAGGATCTTTATTTCAGTGTCAATTTTGTTCCAGACAGTTTGTTCCTAAGGAAGCAGGCATCCAGAGTCTCTGTCTCACATCACGCTCTGCTCTTCCTCCTGCCTTTTGTCTTTGTTTTTGTTTTTCTTTTCCAACCTCATCTCTTGTGTATTTCTCCTGGTTCGCTGTCCTTCCTCCCCTCATTTCTGCCACTTTGCATCTCCCAGATACAGTGCAGTGACCACTGATGACTCAGGGGAATCTCTGTGGGGGTGTGTTGGAGGAGAGGTAATTCAGGGAATCATTGCTATTTTTCTCTTGTCCTCCCACATGATGGATTACCAGGCACAGAGCCTTACTGTGCCACAAAAGCTAGTCAACAAAGAGAAATAACATAAAAAGGTCTACATAAATAAACGCATGCGAGTCTGACTTGCCAAGAGCTATTTGGGGGTTTGGACAAGTATGAACCTGTGCATTAAATACTGCTATAAATATTAGTCCTGACATGAATAATCCTGTATATGTTCAGCAGAATTTTGAATAGCTGTCAAGCAAACATAATAGATTTGTCTTTCAACCGTGAGCTTTTTTGTGATTGTAATGGTCAGCACAACGTGGGTCACTCGGGTCCCAAGGTTGATGGGGCTATAAACACCTTCAACAGTCTTCCTCTCCCTCTGTCACTGCAAGAAAAAAAACAACAAAAAAAAAAAAACAGAGCCGGCACTCTCCTCCTGTGTATTTTCAACACTTACTATTGCTCAGGTTTTATCAACATCCCACAAAGTGCTATCATTAATTCCTGAATTTGGTGACTGACTACTGATCAATACACTTACAAAGAACTTCAAATTAAACAGAAAAATTGTAAGAGTACTGCACATGTCTCTGACCAAATATGGACATAAAAATCTGCCACCAGCAGGCTTTTTCAGGCAACATTCTATTTACTTCTGGTACTTGTGCATTTGTATTCTCAAAATCTTTTGAAAATCTGGTTCTTTCTTGAGCTTCTTGTGTTCCCTCCTTCTGATGTTGCTTTCATTTGGGATTGCGACATCTACCACTACCGCCCTCTTCTCTTATTTGTCAGCCCTCACGATATCCGGTTGGTTAGCCACCACCATCTTATTGGTCTGGTTCTGAAAGTCCAACAGGATTTTAGCTTGGTTGTTCTTAATTACCTTAGGAGGTGTTGCCCACTTTGATCCTGGAACCTCCAGTCCATACTCGGGACAGATGTTCCTGTTTACTGTGCTGGCCACTTGGTTGTGACTCTCCAAGTATGCCGTAACTGCCCTCATCTTGCACCCTGCTGTTATGTGCTGCAATGTCTCAGGGGCATCTTTGCACAATCTGCACCTTGGGTCCTGTCTGGTGAGGTAGACCCTCTATCCATCTTGTGTTCAAGGCCTGTTCTTGTGCTGCCATGATCAGTGCCTCTGTGCTGTCCCTGAGACCAGCCTTCTCCAGCCACTGGTTGGTTTTCTCAATATCAGCCACTTCTTCTATCTGTCTGCGGTACATCCTGTGCAGGGGCTTGTCTATGATGGTCTCTCTTCTTCTTCCTTCTCCTCACTGGTTTCTGCTGCCTGAAGCATTCACTTAGCAGGTCATCACTGGGGGCAATCTTCCTGTTTATTTCTGGATTTTTGCTGTTTCATCTTGGATAGTGGCTCTGACGCTCACTAATCCTCGGCCTCCCTCTTTCCGCTTAGTGTACAGCCTCAGGGTGCTGGACTTGGGGTGAAACCCTCCAGCCCGAATGACATTCTGATGTCATTGCTGTAGATCCTGGTGACGTGGATCAGTGAGACGACAGCTTGTTGTCATCTGTGAAGAGGAGGTGGCTGATGGTTGTTCCTTTTCTATCAGACGCCACTCTTTGTGATGATCTGGCTCAGGGGGTTCAGCCCAATGCTGAGGAGCAGGGGGGGATAGGGCATCTCCTTGGTATATGCCACATTTGATATCTATAGATTTTTTTGTTGTTGTTGTTGATTTGCTGGGGTTTATTTATTTGTAGTTATGATTGAAGGTTTGAAATGCCCTAAGGAACAGTTGATTAGATTTTATGATGATCCAGATCATTGTCAAGATTCAGGACTTTTAAAGGATTTTTATTGGACAGGAAATAGGGGCGATTGAAAATCACTACAGTAAGGTAATAACTAGTAAGGCTCCAGACTAACAACTAACATGTGCGTGTGCATGTAAGTTTGTCATTGGATGTTGTAGGTAGTTGACGAGGGAACCTGAACATCATGAACCAGGATACCAGAGCCCCCAAAGACCCCGCAGAACACAAGGGGCACTGGAACACAGAGCCCAGAGACAGCCGCAGGCCTGCTCCTTGTGAGAACCAGCAGGAGAACGGGGGAGTGGACCCTCAGACCCACTTGAACCGATCAGCCGAGGGGCCACCGCACGACAGCACGGTCCAAATCCTACCCCAACCCAGTCCTGTGCCGGGGGGCCACCCGTCCCCCCAGAGCCACCAACGGAACCCCCGTAATACAACCGACGCTTCTACCCCAGACCACAGACCCCCCATCCAGCACCTGCAGGGCCAGCTATGGGGGTAGCAGGAAATACCCACCACGCCCCCACCACCCCCCCGCAAAAAATGAGTGTAGGGTGTGTGCATGCAAGGTATGGGTGTGTATCTGTGGCCTATATCTCCTCTTTTGGCCAGGTTATTATACCAGCAGGGTATCTGATAACAAGTATGGATGGTTCAGGAGATCATACCTGCCATATCTCGGATATGAGTGCAATCAAGAATAGGACAGCCATACCTTCTTGGACATCGCCCGGGTCAACAAGTTCCGCGTCAGGTGTAGAGGAACCAGGGCAACATGGTGACAAGTGGGCTACTGGAAAAAGACATTTGTGGACCAGGAGTGTCAGTGTAGGATTAATAGAATGCTACTACTCCATCACTGAGACCAACAAGCTGATTTATGCAACAGCAACAGTAATACTGGAGATGCGTGACTGAAGTTGAGTGTGAGCCATAAGGGGCAGTACCCTCCATTGAGAAGAATGTTGGAGGCTAAGATCATGGCATCACGGAGAGTGGTTAGCCGACTGTAAGAGCTGGAGGAGGGCATGACCACTAAAGTACTCTACCTAGGAAGTACAGCAAGATGTCCATAGTGAGGCATTGGAGACTGTCAAACACAGACTCACAGTCCTGGATGCCCTCCTGAAGAGCTACACAAGAGACGTGGAGGCCTGGAGAGTAAACAGGATGTTCACTACTGTACTATCCAAAGTGTACTCTCAGTGGCAGTGTAATAAAATGAGGACAGACCCACCCCGGGTGGGTCTGTAAGGAAGCTAACTGCACTCCATGAACGCCTGGCAGCTCAGATGAACCACCTGCTAAAAGATGGGACCCACCCAGAGTTATTGACCCAAGGCCCACGGTCCTGATGCTCACGAAGGACCCCGTGAAGGGAACAAAATCATCCAACTACCAGCCGATAACCTGCCTGTGCTCAACATGGAAGCTCCTGTCAATTATCGTTGCGGCCAAGATGAATAGGCATGTGGCTCAATACATGAGTAGGGCCCCAAAAGGGGTTGGTAGTAATACCAGTGGAGCCAAACACCAGCTTGAAACCTAGCTGACAGAGCAGCCGCTAGAGACTGTAAGACCAGGAGACCAACCAGTGCACTGCCTGGATTGACAAGAAAGTCTACGACTCAATGCCACACACATAGATACTGGAGTGTTTGGAGCTGTACAAGATCCACAGGACACTAAGAGCCTTCATCAAGAACTCGATGGGGCTGTGGAAGACAACTTTGGAAGAACACAATTCAAAGACAATAACCAAAGTGGTTAGTAGCCTTTATAATTTAATACATATTCGAAGAGCGGAGTACGAATCGTGCGAATGCACAGTGAAACAAAAATAGAATGTTCAGTTAAATCATGCTTACTTCTCACAGCTTCATCAATCAAAACTAACTAATCTCAATGAAATCCACTTCATGGTCATTTTTAGCAAAATCATTTTTCCACCCGCGAAAACCATTAAATAGTTTCAGATCTACATTAAGCGATTCTTGAACAGTTCTTATCCTTCGTAGACTTACTATATCCATACCAGGGATGTCTTTACACTTTAAAAGCAAGTTAAAAGTTTACTGGGTCTTTAAATTGATTCCAGTGCTACAGTATGTTGTTGTTTAGACAGTCGCATGAATGGTGTAGCACTCAGGAGAAAAGTTTTATACTGCACATAATTTCAGTGGTTACATAAAAGCAAGATAAACAACTCAAGTCAAAAAGTCATATTGAATTGAATTAAGATTGAATTAAGACTTACAGTATATATTGCACCTTTTTAAACACATAAAACTGCTCAATTACAATTATTTACTATTTCTTTTAAGGAGTTTTTAATTATTCATTTTTTTCTCATAATCCTTTAAATAATGAGTTATTCAATTTTTTACACTGCTATTACATATGAGGAGGGAAATTTAGACAGCAAAAAAAGTGAGATCAGTCGTACTTAAGTTAATTTCAGATGAAGAAGGCTTCATTTTGTCTCACAGGACTCCCATTTCCCTGAGCTATAAATGTTGTGCGCTGTACAGTACATTCCTCTGAAAGATGTTAATTCATGGAAACTGTCCACCGTGGAGACGGAGGTCACAGGCTGTGGTAGCCTGCTCAGTGTTATATTGCCATTTTTCTCCGCCATCCCTTTGTATTTATATATTTTTTTCACCTTTTCATATGTATGACCTTTAAATTGTGGCATAATTGAAGGCCGCTTCTGTTGGGGTTTAATTATAAACTGACCCGAGGTCACGTTATATTACCAGGCGCCCTTGCATATTATTCAAGGATTTGGGAGCAATGAGTGACGTTGCAGGAATAGTAGAAGCTGACACAACGCAGAGGGAAAGGACAAGAACATGGTATGTTACCAAAGTGCTTTAAATCCTATATTTTTTCAGTTGCCAGTATTTAAATTCATATTTTTCAGCATGTGGGTAAAAAGAAAGTTCTTCTACTTGGACCAACTAACTCACTCGAATCCCCTTATGATCTAACCAGTTCTGATCCACTTAATCCAAAACAAAGATATTAAATCAAATCCCTTCTAATCCACTCTAGCAAAGTTTCCGCAAACAAAACATCAGTGTGAGGTTTTAAAACTTTGTTTTGATTGAATTTCTTCTGCAAATTGTTTTTCAGCATTATATTTTCGATTAAAGCTATTTGACTGTTAATGAGATGTTTTAGTGGTGTCCCCAGATATTAAACACTTGAAACCCCTCCAAAGAGGTTCCCAGACATTGACACACTGATTAAAGGGCTGATTTGTGCATATTTCCCCTAAAAATAATTGATCTTTTCCAATCCTAGTCTGCAACAAATCAGAAGTATGCCCCTCCAGAGTGGATTAGTTCGAGAGATTATCTTGAATGCATTGCATTGTGCTGCTCATAGTCTCCACCTGTAGGCTTGTATCAGTAGAACATCTGCAAATCTGTAGCTTGTTTAAACATTTATATCATTTATCTGTTGTTATATACAGGTATGTACAGCATTGATCTATGTGCAGGCCTCAATGCCTGTCTAGACATTGTCATGACCATAACGGCTTTTGCCTAACTGCATTCTACAAATAACATACTACAGTAGCTACAGTGGATAACTCTTTTATAATGTATGCTATAAACTCTGCAAATTTAGAGTCTCATTCCACTTATCTAAAAAAAAAAAAACAACTACACTTTATACATCTTGACCAGTCAATGACCCAAGAGATAGAAATAAAGGAGCTTAAACTTCCCCAACCCAAAGAGCAGTTGAATTTCTGTTAATGAAGCAAATTTGCTTCCACACAATTGATGTTCAAATCCTAAAACTGTGTGGATACCTTCACTCAGGACCAATGTCAGTTAACTTGTTTTCTAATGTCCATCCATCCGTCCATCCATCTCCACCACACCTATGCAGGGTCAGGGGGTGTGGGCTGGAGTTCTAACCACTGCACCACTGTGCTGCCCTGTTGGTTTGTTAACAGGATAACTAAAAAAAAAAACAAAAACAAAAAAAACAGTCAGATGGATTGGGACAGAATTTTCAGAAAAGGTCAGAAATGACCAAAGGAGCAACTGATTATAATCTGATGGTGATCCGGATCACAATACACTAATTCCATGTAACTACAAGTAGCTGGCAGAGGTCTCCACTCTCTGAGTTCTTTCTGTTTCTCCCTATTACTACTTTAAAAGATGTAGACCATAAACTAGTTAGCTGGTCTTGCCAGCATGAACTGCAACATTAGCTCATTTGAACTCACTATTTACACATTTTCTCTCAGGTTTGTGGCTTTAGGTTGGCTGAAAGGTATGCCTCCATGAACCTATACATATATACCTTAAGCTATATTCTCTGTACTAGCTGTAGATGAATATGTAGGATGCTGTAGCCATCAGTCCGTTGGACTTTGTTGGAAAATGTGTATAATTTCCTTTTGAACATATTGAAGCAAGAGCAGGCAGATGGTTGCACACTAATTCCTTATGGCATCCTAATCACATTCCAAGACTCCATTCCTACTGGGACCAGTGCTCCAATTTCCTACACAGTGCTTAAAAATGAACTTCCACCCACTTAACAGGTGTAATACTGGCTGCAAAACATCAAGGTGAGTGACCTTAATGATATGAAACTGAATTATTAACTGAATCACATTTGGTGCATTTACATATCAAACTGCACAGGATCGTATAGCTGTTGACGCAAAGCAAGAAATGGGGGTTAAATTTTTCGATTTCAATTTTATCTGTTGTGCCTCCCTGCAGGGCACTAAAAACAAAATTTTAAACACCATTAGTGCTGAATATGGGAGCCTTCCGCCTCCATCTTTTCGTGCTAGAGGCAGCAAATTTCGACCAGATTTTGTGCTGCCGACAGAGAATAGTGACATTTATCTTAAAATAACCTTTGTCAAATGGCCTTCAATATCTCACAGCAGTGGCTCGGTCATATTCGGCTTATTGTAAATACAGGGTATAATGAGGACAGCAGATAGGTAGAGGCTTAAGAAGAACCTCAGAAAGTCACAAACCACCAGTGCCATTGTGGCGACTCCTCTTTGTTTTGAAAGAGTATCTGAGGATAAAGGCTGATTTCAAAGAAAGAGTGGAATTAAGTTCTAACCACAGGAGGGGAAATTGTACATATTTTGTAATTTAGTTCCCTAAGAAAGCTGGGAGTGAGAGGGATTTTAGTCTTATTTATATAATCTGTTGACTTGCACATATTTACTCCATAGCTTTTTGTCACACTAGCAGTATAACTGACTGGTTAGTCATTTAGTTGAATTTAAAGTTTTTAAACTGCCCTGCTTATATTGACATCTTATATGTACATTCATGATCCACAGAGGATGACTCCTACAGAGTTTATTTGATTTTTCCTCTTTCACCACACTCAGAATGACTTTCCAAAAACTGAATTGGATGCATAGACCTTTTTTCACAACAACCACATTGACACTAACCTGCAGGTAAGCACGGGTCTAATGAATACAGAAAAGGCTCTTTTTTTTACAGGCGCTACAATAAGGTCAAATAGACCTTTTTCACAGCAGCCATATTGACATGAAATCACAGGTAAAACAAAAGGTAATTGATATAATTAAAAATAAAGTTCTGTTCCATTAAGTCCAGCAGAGCTTTCACAGTCAGCAAATATGCTCAATAGCAGCATATTGACCCTGTTTGAGTCAATTGATCACTTGGAAAAGAAATGTAATTTTCATTGCTGACACCTGTGTTTAACCTGCTATTTTTGCTGTATTCTGCCAAAATGGCTCCTGTGAAAATAGTCCATAGAGTTTAGGTTCTGCTCTCCAGCATATTGGCTCATAACCAATTGGAACAGAATCCTAATATATTATATTAATATACCTACATATTAATACAACTTTGTTAACCCCAGCTGTACTTGTTTAGTTGGCGACTGTTATCATACTCACTGTAGCTGTGGTGAGGAACAGGGTAAATGTTACGCACAGTACACATCACCACTGACCTCACAGAGCTGCTATCATTATTATCTCCTGTAACGTTACCCTAAAAGTAATGTCGGAGTTTTTGTTCTTTTCTGTTTTTATCCTCATCATTTTGGGACAGGGTAAATTTGAATTAAACTTGAAAAGTGATTCATTTTTGGTGTCTGTGCGAAACCAGGTGTTCATAATTAATTAATTTTTTTAGTATTGATAACGTGTACAGCATTTCTCAGTCTTTTTAGTAGATTCATTTACTGCTCGGTCTAGTTAGTGTCAGTTTAAATTTTGAGATTGTCCATTTTTTTTCCCCTAATTGTACTTCTTGTACCACACTGTGAGTAGCTTTTTGGCCACAGTTTTTCTAATTAGATTTGTTTACTTGCTAAAATAGAATTCTGACCCAATATACTTTAAATTCCTTGCATATACAAACTTGTTATTTATCGTAGCACTTCCTACAGCTACTTTTCTTTATACCTTTATTTCTTTGTGACACACAGTCCACTCCTTTTGCTGCTTTAATCCATAAACATCTGCAGTTATATTGCCTTATTGATATATCACTTGTTCAGATGCATTTTCCATTCCTTACTGTCTTTATTGCATCATTATTTCCCTTCTACTAATCCCTGAACCGCCAGCTAAGCTTTATTTTCTTCCCAGCATGGAAAGCACTTTATTGCACCACAGCCTCCACCACTGGGTTGGTAAACTGATGCTGACAACTGGAGTTCAAACTCCAGCTGAGGCACTTGACTGAACAATCCTCAAAGAGTGTCAGCAGCCAAATGTGACCACCAGCCAAAACAATTTCATCATCCCATGGGGAGTTGTATTCGAAACGCAAATGCACAGTGGTCATGTGTGAATCAGATGAAGAGGGGGCACTCCCTTCGGAGTGACAGTACATCAGTCCAAGACAGAGGAGATGTGGCCGCCTGTCATAGACTGTAATGATGTCGAGCCCTGCCTCTGTGCAGTGTGGAGCGGCAGAACAGAGTGGTCCACGGTTAAGCAGGCATATTTGAAATTAAACACTCCAGTGGGTTGATTATCTTTCCTTGAGGGAAGGTGAAGCTCACACACCAGCCCAAGCTGCTGGATGCCTTTTATTCCATGTATGATGGGGAGGGGGGGAACAGCAACGCCAACCCCTGCACATTATGACAATAATTTGTTTTTAATGATACATGTTTATTGGTGGATCAATAATACTATTATTTGTACTTATACCTGTATGTCTTCTCCTCATACCACCTGAGGCCAAAGCACTGTGCACTTGCATCTCCTGATATTTTTATGTTTCATACCAGAAGTATCAGTGTTAGGCTGATTTTGTCTGTCAGAGGATGTGACCTTTTTAGGTTAACTTTTCATACTGGCAGCCTTTCATAACAGCGTTTAATCTCTGGAGACTCTGAGAATGTGCTCATTGTTCTAACAGTGTATTTAATGGTGATGTACAGCTCCTGTGAGTGCCTTTCTGTCTGTCAGAACATAAAATTGTGTTTGTGCTGCATACCTTCACCAGGCCAGCAACAGCCCCCTTCAGGTAAAATTCCTCCTTCGGCCCCAATATCCAGATCCATACCAAGATTGTATGTTCTCCTCTGTGGCCCATTCCCCACCTTCCCATCAGCTTTCATTGAAATCCTTCCAGTTTAGTAGAGCATGACGTATTTTTGCTGACAAGTAAAAACATAATATTTTTGATTTTGCTCCAACTCACTACAGATCGACCTTCTATCTAATCAGTCAATAAGGTCAGTAATAATCAGATAATTAGTAATAGACTGGCACATCCACCATATTTACATACGTACTCTACATGCAAGGACCTCTCATATTCTTCAGCAAAAAATACAATATTCTTTGGAGCAACAGCCAAAATTGTTTCGCTGGTTAAATCTAAAGTTTCTTTTCATTTCATAAACTTTATTTCAAAATTCACAACTTGGCTTTTTTTGTTGGACGTAAAGTAGTTCACACACATTCTCCACCAGCTCCAGAGACCATTGTATACATCTTTGCAGCATCGATACTTATCTACTGTATGTGCTTATAAAAGGTCCTGACAGTGATGACAGTTCACATTAGGATGATTGATGTTTATCTTCGTGTATTTAGAGGTTCTTCAAAATTCTTCGCGACTTAGTATAAAATTGAAATAATGTATTGCTTCCTCAAATGTAAATAAAATGTGACACTCATAAATTATTTTAATTTAGGTTTATAAATGTACCTTTTATTGACATAATATAAAACTGAATGTCATCTGCAAAAAAAATGCCACAATCATCAAACCCGTCTTATGGAACCAACAACAAGAAAACTTTGCATACACTGACCAAACAAAAAATTTAAAAAAAGATAGAAAAAAAGATTATATTTACTTAGTCCATTGTTTGCTTTGTTTAAAAAATACAAAAGAACAACCCATTATTGCTGGATTTACACTATCTCATCATATCGGCTTAAGTAAAGGGATGGAAGGATCCACTCAACCCACGATAGGCTTCAAATTCTTATTCTGAGTTCACAATACAATTTTTAATTTTTTTTTTTCTCAGACAAGAAAAGTTAAAAATATATTTTCCTCTTATGTTCTTTTTATAAACAAATTAGTCAAAAAACACTGCACATTGTTTTATGAATTACCTTGAAAAAAGTGAAACTGACAATATTTTGTTTGGAAATATCGGAAAAAATAGAAAAACTACAATTTAAAACAATTTCCAAAACAAATAAATAAAGTAAAATACAAATAAGGTGATTTTGTTTAAATTACAACAGTGCAACTTTTGGCTTGTAATTTACATGTTTTTCTTAAGGAATATCACGCCTTGCTTTGCTGGTATCCTTCAAAAACATGATGAAGGGCACAGATATTTCAGTGGATTCTTTTTTCAGAGTCTTAAAAAGACCTCGCTCATGATGTCTGTGCTGTCCAGAGTGTCCATTTCACGGGCATGACGTCGGATGTGTTGGATTTATTGTTCAATCATATCAAACTGATATTCCCGTGTGTGGCGACATTGATGATTAGATTGTGTGAGTGTAACTAGTTTCTGTTTGGCGAAGAAAAGCTGCAGCTCGCCTCATCCCAGTAAATGACTGACAGGTTCACTCAGACCCGCCTGGGTGGCCAAATTAAGAATGTGGGCAAAACACCTGATGTGCAGTGTTAGTCCAGCTTCCCTCATTGCAACCTGCATTATTCCATACATCCGTCCATACTCTGCTCCATGCCAGCACAGTCAAAAGCGTTTAAAAGTGTCCAGTTACAAATGTTGCTGCGAATCCCCCTTTACTTCAATCGATTTAAAATGACTCAGGATGTATCCTCACATCTCTAATTGGTGACAGTATTAGTATTTTATTTTTTTAATACCATATTATTGCCAGTACTGGTTTATAGCAGCGGTGTAGATGAACAGCTCTGTCTCTGTAGCCACAATGACATAATCTTGTGAATTAATAGCAACATGTAACAATACTAGAATATATAGATAATCTTCTTTGCAATGTGTAAAACATTGAAGCATGATAACAGACTCGGTTATATAACACAATCACACGGGAGAAATTAACATATCGATTTCAGCACATTTACAGTGGTAGTCTGTGCGAGTGAGTAGGTCTTGTTTTATGTACGTTCTTAAATTTACTCAAAACTCTGAAACTCTGACTTGAGCATGTTTTAGTCCTGTTTGATCAGTTTTGAGTTGCTGTTGCAGTCGTGTTTCAACCACCAAAGTGTCTTTGAGGAGTCATTTCTGCTGCCATCCTCGAACATCTGATTTTCTGTGTGAACACATCTTGGAAGAGAATCTGGTCAGTGTTCTGTGATAAGTATGAATAAATTATCTTATGGACCTTCCAATTAAAGGAACATGTATTGGTTATTTGCATTTCACAACAACTCGGACGTCTCTAATTCCCACTTTAATTGAACAATTGAACAGGGATGTATAGACCCCCCCCCCCAAAAAGAAATTTGGTGATTTTTTTCCGTTTGCTATATGTCATTGATTGTGTCAACCCATTCTCTTATTGTGGGAGGGTTGGGATGCGGGATGATGGTTTTCCTAGCTGTGGTTATCATTATTTTTAATAAATATTTATTGATATTTTCTTTAAATACA
>KV751351.1:936777-991889 GCA_001698575.1 Mola mola | reverse complement strand
TCTGACTGGTGCTGTCATGTCAGCATGCTTCTAACTGTACTGTGTTGGTTTGTCACTCTGCGAACACAGTACAATATTCTTTCTGTATCATTTACTGCCGTGTCTCTGCTGCGTACTCCGGTCCTTCTTTCTGGGTCTCCACACATTTTCGACCAATATTTCACTTACTTTTCTGGAACCAAAAGGATATGCAGTCTTTTAGGCACCTAACATGCAAAAATGTACCAATAGCTTTGATGTGAAGAGACCTGGCATGCTAATGAATAAAAAGCAGAAAGTAAGATAATGATTGTGCTCGCAAAGTCCAATTACTGCACAGAACATCATTTTAATGGTGACTTTTAACATTGCGTGTGGAGATGGAATAAGTTGCTAAATTATATATCATTGAACATTTCTTTAAGTTTTCATGTATATGGGGAAGAGGGAGAGAAACACACACACTGTATAGAGATGCATATGTTGCTGATAATAATAGTAGAAGTTTTTTTAACTTCGGTGTAGGATATTTTAAAATAGAATTAATAATTTATATGTTAAGAATTGTATATAATTTTACGATAATTTTCAATAATAATAACAATAATAGCAGTAACAATGGCAATAATATTATACTTCCTATTTTGGTATGGGAACCAGTTGGAGATAATAGCTTTACTGATGTGTTTCTGAATTCGCAATCAAATCAAACTGTACGCTGAGATTTGTATTTAATTCTAACTTTGTTTGCTTGGCTCTAGTTGGCCTTTTGAATAATTAAAACTATTAATCAGGATTCAAACATTATCCTCTCTTTATGTGTCAGTATAGAGGGCAAAATGATGTTACGTTCATTTAGACCATCTTTTAATTTAGCACTGAACCCACCGCACAATCACCCAGACATATAGAAAAAAAAAAAAAAAGCTTTTTAATTCCATATGGACATCTGGGTCCAGATCCTTGCACTAAAACTAAAGTTGGAGAATAGTGTATATTGGAGTGCCGTCTTTTATATATTTACTCACAGCAAATTACTCGCGTCATTGTTTCAGCGCTGCACTGTAGCATATCATCGCCGGCTGTTGTGTTTACGTTATCCTGATATGTGTCTATCGACTACACCGAGCAGGGAAATGGTAATTGAATTGCCGGTCATAGCCCGGCCTTCCGCTTTATTTAGGAGCTCCTCTCTGTCCGCACTGCCAGAAAGTCATTACAGCAAATTAGTTATTCTGGCCCGGTGCCGGCCCTGTCACACTCTTCCCTCATGCTCTTTGTTGTGTGTGCCGAGCTCTCAGAAAGCAGGAAATGTTCTGCTATGAGTATGATTGAAGACTGTAAGGTCATGAATTAGATATACACTGCCTGGCGTGTGTTGGTGTTTGTGCTTGTCTCTGTGTGCATGCTTGACTGCGGTATCTAATAAAGCTTTGATGAGCCTCCTGTTTCCCAGGTGACGGATGAGTGCATTTAGTCAAAAAATATTGGCCCCGGCTCTAATGAACGTGAAAGTTCTCTCTCTTTCTCCTCTTATTGTGTTTTTTCGTACACAGCTTGACAGATGTTCAGTTCTCGAAGAAAATGAGGTTTCTGCAGTTAACTGTTAACTGTGGCAGATTTACCCCTGCACCCCCCCCTACAGCTTCTGTTTTCTTGTGGGTGAATTATAAGCTGTATTGGCAGTGTTTTCTGCTTGTTCTTTGGTGTTGCTGGTCAAATTGTGACCAATAAGCTTATTGTTATACAAGTGATCTGAGAGAAAACCAGCTGTTGCACCTGTTCTTGGTTCTGTTGTCATGGCTTTAGAGGATCTGAAATGTGAAGGGAGACTTCACAAAAAGAGGAGCCCTCAGACTGGCTGTTCTACAAACTCAGATGTGTGTCCTTTCAAATGGTGAAAGCCTGATTGATTTGCAGATTATGCTGCAGAAAGCTCTCCCAACTTGTGAGAAATTTCCAATTCTCCACACAGAGTTGTGGGGTAGTGTAGCTGTGGGTTTTCAGGGGGGACAGGGGCTTGTGTGCATATGCGTGGTTCAGGGACTGTGTGGTTTTTGCTGACCATTTCCAATTTCCTTTTCTGTGCTATGAGAGATCTATGTGACAGTCCAATAATTTGGCGCATGCTTCCTGCAGAAGTCAGGTCCGCCTCTGTGGTTCTTGCCCCTTAGCACCAAAGCAGAGTTTTGCTGAGGCAATCAAAAAGGGTCTTATTCATCTGTAACATCCTGTCATCCCATTGTTAGCTCGCAACTGCTACGGAAACCTGGGACGCGACGGCCTGGTGCTGGAAGGACATCTTTGAAAGGTCGAGACAGTTTCATTACCAAACTTTGGCTGTGCTACATATATATATATGTACTTGTGTGTGAGAATGTTTTATTCACTATTCCCACAAATTAATGATGGCTGGACAATAATAATCTGTTGTGTCTCTGTAATTTTGCACCGGCTTCATCCGCTGTCCTACACCTAGCCGCAGCTTTAAGGACCCTTCTGATGAAATATAACATTTCTTACCTTATTAACGTGTCCAAGTGGTGTTTTTATGTACTACGACACAGATCATGACTGAAATGAAGGAGCCAGCCTCCCGGTTGAGGATTTCAGCCTTAATTCTGTAATCCACAAATAACAGTCTCCAAAAAACAAATTCTAAGAGCCTGGGTCTTATACTGTACTGTGCGTAAAAAAAACTAAGGAGCCTGCGAACCCGGGGCTTAACATTGTAGAAGTTCAGTTCAGTTATTTTTCGTACAGATGATTTCTTTATTTCCTTGACACAAAAGGGTATTGATATCATAAAACTATTTTAAATGTCTTACATTCACTAATTTATGATTGGACAATGTATGTGCCAGTGTGACAATGTCTTTGTATTTAGCATTTGCTCAGGTACAGCTGTATAAGGGTATTGGAATTATTGTGTAGATCTTTTAGTCAGGTTAAACAGCAAAAAACAGTATAAAAAGTATAAGGAATAGTACTAGTATAATTCAAAGATATAATAGACTCCACTTATGTTGATATGTCTGTACATAAAATTATAGATGTCGAAGTCGTAATCAAATAGATATTAAAGTAAATTAAAATGGAACTGATTCTTCAATACAAGACTACTGGTATAAGTCTCACAGGTATTATTACATAAGTTTTGTTTTTCCACTTCATCTTCATGTGCAGACTCAGGGAGTTTGTCTCTCTCACTCACACACACACACACACACACACAACTCAATTTCAATTAAGTGAAATCTCCTCACCTTTGTGGTCTCTATTTCTCTTCACTGACTAACCAGCCAAATTATTAGATGAGAGGCCTCACCTCTCTATATCTGCAGGGCACTAATACGTTCTGTCCCACACACATGCAAACGTACATGTAGACACTAAAAAACATGTGCACAGACATCCAAAAATTACATTTAAACACACACACAACAGACTCAGTGTGCTGACAGTCTTTCAGGCCACGACATTGGCTGGGCCTTTATCCATCTCAATGGCAGGTATGTTGTGAATGAGAGTGTGTGTTTGTGTTCTCACTGAGCTGATAGATAGACAAGAGACAGATATATGTTGGTCTTCCTCACACGCGCATGCTCACACACATGATCACGTTGACTGGGGGAGCAGCAAACCATTTATCTGGTGATACTATGTTGTGGATGATAGGGTAAATTGATTTTCAGAGGGCTTGTAGAGGGAGACAGACTGACACTAACCAGATTACAGAAGAGACACTGGAGAAGCACTGCTAGAGACCGAAAGAGCAGAAAAGCAGATAGAAAATAAATGTGAGCAATGACATGAGAGCAGGAAGTGCAGGACAGAAGTTTTAACTTACACCTTTAGAGTGACAAGAAGAAGTGAGAATCAGGATGTGAGCTTAATTATAGCACCCTACATGAAAAAGGTTTTTATCAGTCAGATCGTGAGAGATAATCAAAAGCTCCGCAACAGCTACTAAGGACGCTGAGGTGTGAATGTTTGAGTCCTCCTCCATTTTTGCACGGCATCATTTTGTATGAGCAGTGGAGTTTAACAGCCTCTAGTGGCAGTGTAAATAACCTCAATCTGGGGTCTCGTCCTCATATGAATATTGACCTTGGCTCCTAAGCAAATTGTGATGCGTTAAGAGCAAATGTCGTTGAGTGGGTAGATAAAAACCCACAATGCACAGAGGCAGGAAGTGTCCCTGGCATGTCTCCTGCTGCCAGTAGGGGCGCTAATACAGGAAAAGCTCCTCCAGGTCGCACTAGACAGTTGGAATGACTCATGTGGTCATATTGTTTGAGGAATTGTGGGAATGTTTTGTGAACTGCTGTGTCCAGATGTGTCCTGGTAACTGGATAGGATTGTTGTATGTTATACCCCACCCTCTACTTTCTATCAACTGTCTAATGAAGTCATAAATAAAATGTCCAACACAAAAAAACCCTGTTTTAGGCTTTAGACCTTTGCATATATTGATATTCTGGAGACGGTGGCATCATATTACGCCTCAATCTTCTGCTTTCCAGATTAGTTATTGTAATTAATAAATCCAAAACATCTCAGTGTTATTAGTATACTTACACAACTATAATTTCTCAAACTACACAGTGCAGATGAAAATGCACCCCTTCGGTCAGTCAATCATTTGTTGGATGAAGGCATTTTTGTCTCTGAAGTTCACTTTCCCTGAAGGTGAGCAAAATCAGGATGCCAACGAGGGCATAATAACATGGCGATTGCTTGAATGCTGCGGAACGGGCCTTTGCGAGACAAGAAATACACTATTCCCAGTGGCATGTGCAGCACCAAAACAGATTTCCACTTTGGGCGCAGCCATCAAGTTTTACTTTGGGTGCAGTGGCACTATAACTGGCGGTGAACACAAGTCGAATCGTGTTGTGTCTGAAAGCCCCTTAAGACTGGAAACAGCTCAGCAGTGGCCTCCACCCACCTACTCTGAAGTGGTTTTAGTGTGGTTGAGTTTGAGGATTAGTTTGCCTTACACCAAGCTCCCATCGTCATCCTAAGCTCAAAGAGAAAACTTGAACCGCTTCCTTCTTTTGAAAACATTTCTGTTTCTGTATACAAACATGACCCATATATGAATAAAAGTGCCAAATCAAGGGCGAATGGACTATCTCCGGATCTGCGAAGGCATTTTGAGTCTCACACAGAAAAAACCTTTAAACAATCTTTCAGCGCTGAATATAAAGATTGTAATCAACACGGCAGTCTCTCAAAACTGAAGAAGCCTTTTGCATGAAATCCCCTTTTCCTTGATTTGTAGAGGTATGACCTGGAGAAACTTTATTTTTTCAATTGTGTTACATTTTGTACTTCCTTTGTGTTTGGATAAACAGCTTTGTTAAAATAACGTAGCAGCAGTCCAAATGGGATGTTGGTGATTTATCTCCCCAAGTGAAAGTGAGAAACAGGTTTAACACACCGAAAATTGTGTACACTTTTGTGTGCATCGGGATTTTAAACACTCAGCAGTCTTTGAAAAAAGAGGGTGCAGGAGCACCACTGGTGCTCATGGAAGTGAATACTTAAGCGAATACATAAGGAAGGAAAACTATGACCAAAAATACATGGTAATAATGATCCAGGTTCAGGCTCTCAGGATGTATTGAAACAAATGAAAGGCCTTAATTCATAAGGTATTGGATGTTAAACAAACACCAAAACATATCAGCCTTCTTCAGCATGTCGAGGCAGACACAGACAAAGATAGTTCGATGTCACCACCAGTTACTCAGGAATTCTTTTTAAAATAAGGCTTTAACAGCTCATTGCCTCCTCATTGCAGCTAAGACTTCAGCATCATCAGTCAAATCCATTTCAGTACAACTCTGAACATCTAATGGCTGCTGTTTTTACAACCATTTTCACCCTTGTTGAGATGGATAATTATCAATTTCCCCTAAAGCTCCTGATGGTCCAGATCCCATTTAAAAAGCCAGAGTTCATTGTAGTGGTGCCCTGGGCTACCCACAACCCCAGCAGGAGGTGTCTCAACCATAATTTCCTGCTGTCAGTCATTGAGCCACTTCAGTGGAGTCATAGGACACCTTGATGGCAGATAATGTGTTGTCTCATTCAATTACCCTCCCCTTATTTTCCCAGGCATCCAGTGATTCAACCCCAGTGGTTTCCCAGTTTGGGGTCTCCTTTTCCCAGCTGCAGACAGCACTTCATCCCAGTCATCAGACATCCTATCCTCTTCAAGCTGCTTTTATTAATAATTTTAAATCACCAATAGCACAGATGACCATGCGTAATGTAAAATATGTCACTCAGCCCTTCTTTCAGCTCTACAAAGCATTTTAGCGTCTTCCAACTCATTGCTTTATAATGGCAGCTTAACCTTTGACGTAAATTCTCAGTTCCCCTACTATATCTCTTCCATCCATTCATTTTCTACCGCTTATCCCGTTAGGGGTCGCGGGGGGGCTGGAGCCTATCTCAGCATCTTCGGGCGAAGGCGGGGGACACCCTGGACAAGTCGCCAGTTCATCGCAGGGCTGACATATAGACACAAACAACCATCCACACTCACATTCACACTCGGGCAATTTAGAGTGACCAATTAACCTAACCCCCAGGTTTGCATGTTTTTGGACTGTGGGAGGAAGCCGGAGTACCCGGAGAGAACCCACGCAGGCACAGGGAGAACATGCAAACTCCACACAGAAACGTCCTGACCCGGGAATCGAACCCAGGACCTTCTTGCTGTGAGGCGATAGCGCTAACGACTGCACCACTGTGCCTATATCTCTAATCAGCATAATTTTTAACCAAAGCAATAAAAAAAATAAATACTTCTGATAAATCCTAGCAGGTGACCAGCCCAGCACAAAAGGCCAACAAACCTAAGGGATTGCTTATGAACATAGTTTAACAATTGGCACCTAAGGGGATATTTTCCTCATTAATCTGTGATTGAAACAATAAAAAGATTAGAGTTTTGCTCTAATCTGTTGGATTAGTATTTCTGCTACATGGCGGGGTTAGTCCTCTGATTAGAGGATGGTTGGTTTGATTCTCAGTCCATCAAAATGTCCTTCGTCAAGATACTGAACTTCAAATTGCCCCCCGAATGCATAGCCTTGGTATGAATGTTTACCATTTATAATTGACTATAACCATTTAACCAATAACCATTTATGACTCCACATTAATGATATTGTTATAGTGTGTGTATTGTAATGGCTTATTTTATTTAAATGCCAGTTTATGTACAATGAAAGCCTCTACTTAAGGGTTAATGAGGTAATTATTGGAACTGAAACACATCTGGTCATTGTTTAATTTGAATAGCCTTTCTGCAGTGCTGGGGAGCCTGAAAAACAAAAACAGTTACCGTTTGACTGAAGAATATATTAAATGCAAATGTAAAAAAAAAAGCTGCAGGAGAAAGTTACGGGTCATCACACTTCACTTAATTAAGATTTGCTGTTGCTAGATATTGTTTTCAAACACGCTGGCCATTAAAAGCAGTATGTTGTTATTCACATTTTTTCATATTTTCTCCAGACTTCCGAGAGATTGAAGAGGCAGAGGTCTAACTCAAAGAAACCATATTTGTCACACTTGACAGTAAACTCATTTATATGGGTCTGAGACCACATATTGTCATGCATACGCTGTATTATATACAGCCTGATCAAAATTACTGGAGCACAAATGTACTTGAAATTTAGAAGAGGCCTTTGAAATAGCAAAGGAGGAGCCAAAAAGCTGTCAACCTACAATTTGTTGATTTGTCACATGTTCACATGTAGATGGTTTTTCTGTCCCCCTGTGGGCCTCTGTAGGCAAATAGTAGCTGCGGCAGTTCTTTCCAGTGCATTGTGGGTGAGAAAAAATCAAGATGGATTTTGGTCAGGACACAACAGCCCTAGAGCAGAAAAAACAAATAAATAAATAAAAAATAGGGAAAAATGCTAAATTCAGCTGGCGACAGGGAAAACATGTGAATCCACAGAAAACACTTTGTCATCAAAAGAAAGCAACCAATACCAAAAGAAAAAAATCCACAATGGAGTGATGTGAGGCAGACTGTGTCGAGGACAGAGGAAGACCACACTGTCATTTTCAATATAGTTGCTTATTCACTGCATTATAATGTGTTGCATTTTGTTGATTTTAGTTTTAAATACAGCCAACATAACACCTGACAAGCTGAGTTCATATTCGCATTCAGTTCATAAAAAATGCCTTGACAAAACTCACCACTCTTTCAATCTGTCAATGCCTCTCACAGTATTTCAGCGGCCTGCCCCTATAACCTTCAAATGATGTGAACTCGCTTATATCAGGAAGTGATTGGGAAAAATATGCCATACACATGAGCTAAAGGAAAGTTCAAAACACATTAAAATAATTAGAATAATATACTGTTCAGTGAGCAGTGTTTTCTCTTCAGCACTTTAGACACAGAATCTATGTGTAAAGTGATCTTAGCTTGTAGCACAAAAAAAAACAACAACTGTAGACTTGAAAAACTTTTTTTTTGCATTGGGTGGTTATTGTGAAAGGTGTTTACATGTATGCCTCAACATTGTGAAGCAATATGCAGTCATTGGGATAAAGTAACGTATGAGAAAATATTTTGAAATTTATGTGGGTGGCAACACAACCAGGCTTCCACATACAATATGACATCATATGATGTTGTTCCAAACTTCTGAACCAAATGTTGTTCAAAAACAGACAGTCGACCACTTAAGCTGATGTTTGGAGTCCCAGTGGATTTGTGACAATCGATGTTTGTGTTACCGGCACAGAGGATTACGCTCTCAAATCTCAGGTATTAGTTGGCTTACCAGGGAATTACACATTGTACTTGATTCACAGTTTGTCCAAACAGATAATGCACTACCTCCAAATTAAAAAAAAAAAAAGAAGTATTGTGTCCTGAACAGAAGAAAGGGCAGGCAGCTAATGCATTAATCATCCCAGAGAGTTTCTGGGCTGTCAAAAATGTGTGGTTTCTCTAATGGCTTGACTGCAGCAAATTTGTAACAGCGCTTCACCCTCCTGCTACATACTGAAGATACTGAGAAATTCACCCAACAGGAAACAGGAAAGTACTTCAATATAAAGACTGAAGCTTGGTACTGCAACCCAGCATCATTTAAATAATCAAATGTAATATTGTCAGTTGAGTCCATGACATTAAAGTCAAGATAAATCAAAGAGCTAGTTTTCATAGTGTAAACACGGTCGATTTCTCTGCAGCTTGCAGTAGTGTAAAGTTTATTCAAAAAAAGTAGCCTACACATTTCACTAAAAATAAATCTGCACTTCCTAAATTTAATTTTCTTTTTTTTTTTTAAATACCAAGTGCTAAAATAAAGAGCTATTTGAGGAAGTTTTACTTCAGATTGAGGGACCTTCATGTCTGTACTTAAAGTACTTAAAGGTCCATTGTAAGTATTCAGCAGCCATGTGATATTTAACAGTTGTTTTGCTACAATTTTTATTTCGTGTTCTTATTTCCAGGACCGCTGGGCATGCTTTCTGCCAGTGCCTCTGCTAAGGATGTTATATGTACAATCATCTGCTAATTTGTTCTCTGTTCGTTTAAGTGAGGTCTACTGGATGGACTTCAACAAAAGTTGGTTGGATGATCGGGAATGGGTCAAGGAAAAAAACAAATAAAGGGGTGGATCCAAAGATTTTTATTTACTGTAAGGGGATATTTAGACACTCTACTGAGTGTCATTCTACATTTATGGTGCCAGATGTTGTTCTTGTTTGCATTAGATTTTAATTTGTCAAATAACCTGAAGCAACAGGATTAAAACTTAATTATCATGTTATTACAGTCAATGGAATGGAAGTTTTGTTATAATACTAATTATTTTATTGGTTCATTTGTGTATTGACCATTGGACTATAAAATCTGATGATAAGTTTGCCATAAATGTCATCAGTTATGTTCACCTCTTAAATTAAATCATATTTTCAGATTATTATGACATAAATTTAGCTTTTTTTTGCTTGTTAAGGGATTTAAGGTGATTAATTTATCATCACAATACTTTATTTGCTGATCGTTTTAGTGCTAAAGTTAAAGTTTTACTTTAGCTCTACTATCTGTTGACTCTTTGTGTAACTAAATGCAGCTCTTTTCAATCCTCTGCAGCTTTTAACCTTTAGTTGACACTGCAGTGCCTATAAAGAGTGTAGTTGCACTTGCTCAGGCACATCAGGTCATTTATACTAAAATAAATGGAAATGATCAAATGGAAAGTAAAGTGTTTCCTGAGGGGCAAATCTTCTTGATGACTGTCTTGTATTTGATATGTATTTCCCAGGTACTGCCTATAAAGAAAGGGCCTGGATTTTTATCTCCCTGCTGGACAGAGCACATCTCTGTCTCTCTCTTCACTTCCTGGGCTTTTCACTGCACTGCTCATGAAGAGTAGAAAAGAGACCAATTGATGAGATGGACTATCAGTATCTGCCTCCCGTCACACAGTAACTTCCTTACGTGCTTGCCAACCTCCTTGCAGCTACAGAGGGATTAGCATTTACCTAAACGAGCTGTTGCAAAATGGCTCTTCAGAAAGAGATACATCATACCTTGTACCTTACTCACTTTCTAGCTGTCACATGTATTAACCTCAACTATCTTACACTGCTGCGCTGCTCAGCAAGAATGCATTTATCTTAGTCCAGTGTGTTGAACCTTGGCAATGCAGAGACCAAAACACAGACTTCACTGCAGCAGCTGCCTCTCTTGGGGTCAACACACACAAGTTTGTGCTGCATGCAGAGTTAATATAGCACAGCACTACGGATAGTAAATTACGATGTTCATTCGTGCTTTCTAAGTGAAGCCTCACATGAGCTGGTGACATGTTAGGGTGTGTGGAGAAAGTTTTAAAGTGTGTTTTTTGGCAAAATTGTGACTGTTGTAAATCCGTTTACACTTCACCTGATATCTAATAGTAATGCAGGCTTGATGCATCTTAAGTATAGGTAACTATGGAGTTAGATCAGTCTCAAAATGTGCAAATGCACAGACAAATGCACTTTGAGATTTACAGGTTAATCACTCTGAATCACACAGAAATATTTCTTGCTCCATATAAAATCCACATAAATTAATAACAACATAAGATAACATAACATAAATGACTACGGTTCACCCATGTGTTTCTGATGCACACACACTCCCAGGCAGCTGGGATCTTTTCTTGGCATCAACAACTCAGTTAATACTGGAATAGTACAGAAAAAACCCTTATTTAGGTTTATTTCATTTTCATAGCGCATAACTTCAACATGCTAGTCTTGTTTTAGAGTGCAGTACGTGTAAAATAGCGCTGCTCTGCAAGGTCAGTAGTTTATTATGTCACAAGCTGACATACTACTGACATTTTGAAACAAAAGCAAAAAGTAAAAGAAACCAACAATAAATTAAATTAATTAATAATAAAGGCTAAGGAAGTACAAAACAGTTAACATAAATGAAATTCTGTTAAATAGAACCTGATTTAATTGGCATGTTCTGACTCATTTTCTCTGAGACTGTAGCAGTTAAATATCCGGTTGTCTTTACAATATATACTTTACCATAAAAACCTAATTCACTTTCTTTTTTTTAAAGCACTTAGCTTCAACAACACTTCAACTAAATCCGATTTGTCTTTCAAAGTAGTGAGGCAGGATAAAAAGAAGATTTTAGATGTTCGGCATCATTGATTCTTTCCATTCGTGCCTTGTCTATGCCATCACTGACTCTTGTATTAGTCAACATTTCGCCTCACTACCTGCCAGAATTGGGGGCACATGCGGTGCATCTTAAAGTGTTGACGTATCAAGTAAATTAAACACACATTTTGATCTGTGTTTCAGATGACGACACGCTTTTCATCACCAAGCATTTCAAGCAGATAACCTCTGATGAAACTAAATTACCTGCCCCCCTAATACCTTCTCTTTTTGTGTGTGGGTTTCCTCGCAGTTGGGTGAGGACACGTTTAACCGAGCCAAGTTGTTGAACGTCGGCTACATGGAGGCTTTGAAGGACGCAGAGTACGACTGCTTCATCTTCAGCGACGTGGACCTGATCCCAATGGACGACCGCAACCTGTACCACTGCTACGATCAGCCCAGGCACTTCGCCATCGCCATGGACAAGTTCGGCTTCAGGTGAGGCGAAGGACTTTGTGTGAGAGAGAGAGAGCAGGGGGCACACTGTTCAGTACCCGCTTAAAGATAATACGTCTTGACGTTAAGGAGGATTTTACGTAAACCTGTTTCAATTCATTATGGTGTGGTTTTGGCAAATTCTGCCAATTTCTGATTTTTGCTTGAGCTCTCTTTTGTGTAATAGAAATAAAGTTTGAATGCAATTTTCTACCATAATTGGAAGCTAGATAATAAACAGCCTTTGACAATTTAATTTGACTAAATCACATTATACTTTGGAATCCTTGTCTAAGCCCAAGCATGAAAAAAATGCCTCAGTTCACTGCTTTTTATTTGGTCATATATGTAAAGTCCTAACAAGATGGCATGACACATAGCGTAACTAACAAGTCTAGACTACAGATCGTAAAAAAAACAGAAGTGCTCATTATCTTGGAAGATACTGTTCAATTACTGGAATGATTTCTTTGTTTTTTATCATATTTTGTATCACCGAGCCGCTGACGTACAATAGATGGTGCCATGAGGTCAAAATTAATTGTCCATCAGGAGGCTCACATTAAAAACAAATATGAATAACTAATATACCGCATGCAATATAGTTTCATAATTTGATAAACAGAAAATATTTAGAACTATTTTGATCATCAGAAACAGTGTTTCTTTGACAAAACAATCTGACTAAAAAACAATCATCAAAAGTAAAAATGAGAATTTCAATAGTTGTATCCCAATATAACTATTACAATATCAAATAATAAAGGTTATTTGAAATAAATTTGTAAAGAACAGTAAAACAAAACATACTTTAGAGTCTGATAGATGTGGTGTTTCAGTGTAGATGTCACTCATCATGGCTTAATGTGTATTTATTAATGTGTACTGCTTTATCACCAACGAATATAAAAGGACATTGCAGAGAAATAAAACCCCCCAAAAAATTGAAACTAAAAGTTAAAAATAAGATAAAGGACACAAGAACTAAATACACATCAATGGGCGACTTATTAAGGATATGGGATAGGATATGTTTTGCTTCGACCCTGGATAAGGATAAATGGTGATAAACAATGGGTGGATGCATCCAAATAATCACTGGTATCAGTCAACAGAAGTGAAGACAGGAAAGAAAAAAAGATATCAAGCAAACTTGAATTAGGAATGTATTGAAAGGATCTGTCAGTCCATCCACCTGGGCCAGTGACAGCGCTTTTGTTGCTTGTTCAATGTTAAGGAATAACCTTGTGAAAGCAGTGGTGCACAGTACAAGGTGATCACACAAGGACAGAGAGTCTAGTAAATTCTTTTGTGAGGGAAAGTCTCATCTGGCCAGTCTGGCTGTGCAGTGTACCACCATCACTGAATGTTTGGGTCCTGCTTTAGCTGTGTCTTTTTTGCATAATGTCTTCACGCCAACGTTTAATCCTCTTAAAGCACAGGGAGCTCTGATTGATGGTGGGAACACTACCAGTGAATGTGTCATTGACCAAATACTTCTGGTCAAACTGAATATGAGGACACAAAGGCTACATGTCACTGCGTGAAGGCCACAAGCAAAAAGACTCGGTTATGATTTCAGTTAAATTAATCAAATCATTAAAGCACTTTAGTGGTCAATGTAACACTAGATAAATTTATAAACCAATTTTTACATGATTAATTTATTCGCAACTCGTATTAGGGAGGAGATTCATAGTCACGTCAGTATACTCCCTGAACCCTCAGTTGGTGCATTAGAAAGTTCTAATGTGACGTGTTAAAACCAAGTTTACTAGAAGGAGCCACACTAAAGTGAAGAAGCTCTTCTGTCTTCCAATCACACTTGAACCGTCAGGCCTACACTTTATTGAGACAGCTGCTGTTTTATTCTAACATGTGTCATCTTTCTTTAATGATGGAGAACACGCTGGGTCCCGGCGACTGAATTGTTACACTACACTTAATTAAGTGCAATCCCATCAGATTCAGAGTCATGAGGAATCAGTCAGGACAGAGCTGTCGTAGCCGCTTTGCCAGTGAATTCAAACAGTGCGCTGCCTCAGTTTTATAGAATCTTAACATGTAATTGCCTTTCTGAAAATTTCATGCAGGTGGTTTTCATTGAATTAGCATTGTAAGGTTGCAGTAGCGTTGTATGTTATCAATGTTTGGTGACCGACCAGGAAGCGGTTCCACTGTAATTCCCAACAACCCCAAAACTGAACATTTGCGATAGCCCCATTTTCAAACTTAAACCTGCCCGCTGAAGAACAGCGTAAACAAAAACACAAATTGAAAAATGTAGAGTAAGCCAATTAATGTTACATAGTGTCACCTGCCTCTCCACGTTTTACAAACTAAGGAGCCAAGGTTACCTATATTAACATATGTTGGTCACTTGTGATATAGAATGGAGTATATTAATATTGGAATTTGTGCAAAAAACATACACAAAGATGTAATAATTTTACATTTACATTTAATATCACACTGGTATCCAAATAACCAGACAAGTATGAAGTCAAGGTATCAGCAGCGTTTGAGGTTATTATATGAGCTTTTTTTTATTTGTTTGTTGTCAGAGCAAAACCAAAAATACTGAAAACAAGTCTCAATGAAAGCATACAGTTTTCATTGTCTCTATTTTGCTCTCATTCTTCTCCCATAGCGTGTGTCCATTTTAACACACACACACACACACACACACACACACACACACTTCTCATCACACTGTTGCTGGGAGAACAGGCAGAAACATACGGTCTCATTAGGTTCTACTCGTCATCTTTCAACAGAGAGCTGTCATACGTTTGACAACACATACTGTACAGAGTAAACACACAGCCTCTGGTTAGACTCCGGGCACCTTTCTCAACCTTTACAGCTCATGTTCGTCCGTACTCCACCACTAGTCTGCGCTTTCTTCATTTCTTCTGTTTGTTTTTTTGGGCATTTTCTTTCTCTTCTAAGATCTAACTACTCATTTGTTGTGTATTCTGCGTTGCTGTTTTTTTTTTTTTTGTTTTTTTTCCATGTTGGAACACTTAAAAATAAAGTTTAATTTATCATTATAGTGACTTACTCTTGTAAAAGCCCAGTGCTGTATGTATAGTGTCATTGAAGATGTTCTCGCATTAAAGCTAAAAACTAACCGACTGACTTAATAAGGAAGATTGATGATTGTTTGACTGCTTCTAAGCAACAGAGGCCAGTGTGACCCCTCTTCTTACACATCATATCTTCAAGGGGTTATATGGATATGGATTATCCACTTATTATAAACAGCTATACCCATAAATTATCCACTGTAAAACACACCCAAGACCAGACACATTAGGAAAAGATCTAATTGCCTAAAACACATCTCAATGTTATTCAAGTGGGGACGGGGAGATTGGTCATTTGTAGTGCATAAAGCTTGTCGCCTTGAATATGATGGGTCCCACAGTTTATTTCATTCCATGTTATAAATTGTGCTCCATATAGCATTTTTAAAAGCCTGTTGTGTCAGTGTTAAATTATTCATTGTAATCGATCATTTTTAGACAAAATGTGTTTTGATCTGTCATACCTTAGCATCAGCCAATTATTTATTCTCTTCCAAAAGGAAACTGGGCGTAAAGTTACGAGACAGTATATGTACTTTGTGTTTAGAATGCTAAATGGCTAAATTAAAATTCACCTGTGAGATTACAAACTCTAAGTGTTTTTATTGACATCTGGAGTTTCTTTTTCCAAAAGTAACCAATACAAAAACACTGATTGTGACAGAATTCACCTGCAAAACTTAATATCTTCATTCTTGAATAATAAAGACAGGAGAGGAGACATTTTGGATCAGTCTTAGAAAATAGATTTTTATGCTTCTCAGGGTCTGAATAAACATCAAAAACATTACTTTTGTTCTTAAGAAAAGACAGTCTCATGCAATGGAGAGTGGAGATGAAGCTGCCGACATACCTTTAGGAATAGCATTGTTTGTTTGTCCTCAACTATGTCTACCTTCTCCCCCCTCTCGCTTTCTCCTTCCATGACCTCCTCTTCTGTCCACTCCTGCAGGCTGCCCTATGCAGGATACTTTGGAGGTGTTTCTGGCCTCAGTAAAAAACAGTTTCTGAAGATCAACGGCTTCCCCAACGAGTACTGGGGCTGGGGAGGTGAGGACGACGACATCTACAACAGGTAGCTGTGGAGGTCGTGCAGCACAAGCTGCTTCTTCCCGAAAGATTTCTTTTCCCTGTTTTTTTTTTTGTTAACGCAATGTAGGTTCAATCACTTGTTATAATTAGCATTTTGAATGCAGCCCACAGAAAGTCACTGTAGTAAAGCATCTGTTCAGGTTATGTTGCAGGAGGACACTCACACATACTCACATGCACACAGGCCTGCATTTATTTCAGCCCCTGCTGAGTAAAATGTGGGTGAAATCAAGTGTTTCCAATGGAAGTGAGACTGGGGCTCCTCATGGAGCGGGTGATTTATTGTAATTGTTCGGAGAAGGAGAATGATTAGCAAACAAATTAACCTTTTGAAGCACTTCAGTCAGCTTTTAATGGCTTTTTGGGGTTCACTAATAATATTTCTGTGAAAGTGAGCAGATGAAATCCAGAGGAAGAGTATCTATCTGGCGGGAAGTGTGAAATATGACTTAAACCTGCTCACAGGCATCGGGCCACTTATAGGCCCATTAGTTTAATTTATGTTCCACTCAGATGATTGTCTGGGCTGAAAATTGTTTAATTACCTGTTGAACCAATGATTTGTCTACGGAATAAATGATTTAGTGTGGAAAATATGAACTTATCTTTGCATTGCACCTTAATCGATGACATTTTCCATACATCCCCCAAATAAGCACTCCATCATGCTATTACCTCTGTCCGTCACTTCCGCAAACCCAAAATGTCAGCTTCCGTAACAAACATTTAAGGTAGCGTGAACATTTTCACTTGTAAAGAAATTTACTAGAAATTTACTAAGAAATTCTCTTTTTCCGTGTCAAATTAGCAAAGTGCATTCGGGAGATTACAGTTGTTTGTCAGCATCTGGCATGATGCAATAAAAGGGAACTATGTGAGGTTTTATTGAATCATCATGTTTGTTTATGTGTTTCTGTGTCTGTTTGCGTGTGCAATTAAGATCCTAAGGTTGATAAAGTTTTTATGGAATGCAGTCGATTTTACTTGAGATTGATTGAGATTGTCCAAACGCTACGAGAGAATTCAAGCTTGGTCTATGTGACGCATCGTTGCTGCTGCTTACAGTATAATGACTGAGTGTATGACAGAGGTCTTGTCAGGGGTCAGTTGCATTATTGATTGCAGTGGGGTGTCCTGGTGGTGTACAATTTCGAGATTCCCTCTGTATAATCACTACGGTGAAGTATGTCCATCCATCCCTTCGTCGCAGTATACAAAAGGTTTACAGACTTTTAGATTTAGTGTCAATTTTGCTTTCTGATTTCACGATGAGTTTCCACCTCGATAGAACCGTAAAAAGATGTTGTCTCATTTCTTCAAGTCAAAACGTGGGAAATAAATAGCTTTGCTTGCCACTAACAGCCCTCAGAATGTTACTGCCAGTGTCAGGTCCAACATTGAATGGTTTAGATCAAAGGTGTGGTTTTCGTCAGAGAGGGTCTTTAAAGCTGCAGCCAGATGTTGGGCAGAGAATGTAGCCAGTGCAAGAATAATGAAAAAAAAACAAGATAAGACTCTTATTATTTGCCAATAAAACATTACCAAATATTCAGCTGATATATCAGTGCATCCTTATACAGAGTCAAAAACACACAGGTCATACACTGTAGGTATTTAATCCCTGTGATCAGATACTTGGAATACTATTTTGAGAATATTGGTGAATTTAAAAAAAAAATAATAATAATTTCTGATGTTGTTCTCAACTGCCGTAGAGTCTGAACTCAATACTAGAGTAATTTCAAAAATAGATCTGTTTTGTGACAAATGGTGCTTAGGTTGAAAAGTATGGGGAATAGCGGGACACTTCTCCTGTTATTCACCTGTTCATGATTCAAATAATCCATAGAACTTGTTGTGAGTAGTGTACTGTCATATATCTGTCACAGAATAAAGCACAATGGCAAAGTCATTGGCGTTTTTATTTACATGGTACTGTACATTTCATGGTAGATAAAAAAATATTGTGCTTCTTGTGAAAGGCAGCATATTAAACAGGCAGAAAGAATATTTTACCATAAATCTCACTATGTGTAACATAAATGGAATGAATCTGTCCTTTTTTTTGTTCTCCGTTTTTCAGAGTTTTTATTAATAAATGAGAGTGTAAAAATCAAATTGTTAGTCTTATAATAAATTAATGGAAAAAAAACAAGCAAATAAAGCTGAGCGCGAAGGTTTTGTCTTGTTTTTCTCCAAGGCTCACACCCCCACCTACGCTTTAGGGCCGGCTTGTTTTTTATACCTTTCACAGAGCAATCAAAGGGGAAATGCCCTTGAAAGCACACATGGACAGGCTGCTGGAACACAATGGTATGTGCAAATGTAGCTGATGAAACAAGCCAAATAATCTCCTCCTCACTTCTCTCATGTAAATGCTGTAATTGAATGTCTGTGCATTTTTTTTTAAGTTTAAGCTGAAATATATCAACAGTCTCATGAATTGAAATAACATTTGGTGTCATACTATGGAGAGGTTTGTCCATTACTTTAAAGGATCAACTTGTAAAATCTGTAAAATATGGTCAGGATTTGATGGTAGACAAATAATAAAGGGCAACATGTCACCTGAGTAGCAGGCACATGCTGCCTACTGTATTGTTTGCTTTCTTGTTTGGCTGTAGCACCTAAAGTATACTAAGGTTGGATCTGACAGCCCCACAGCTGACTGAAGTCTGCCTGGACCTCAACCTCTGATCATGGGGAGGGTGGCAGGCAACAGTGCTCAGCTCTCTCTGGTTCAGGTTCCACCAGGACGACACAGGGCCTGATGCTGATGGAGGCCATTTTAAGAGATGAGGTGATTTATAGTGGCTCCAGTGAGAGAAATGGTCTGAGGACAGACCGACACCACAGAGATCAGCAGCAGGCAGTGATGGGGTTTGGAGCAGGAGTGTTTTCTGTGAATCAGGTTTTTAGTTCAACCAAACAGGAAGAGACTGTGAAAAGACAAACCAAGGTTGTTATAGCTTGTTTTGTTTTTATGATTAGTTAACTAGGTAATTAAGCTTTTCTTGGAAACTTAGATTCATAAGATGTAAATGGTTGTAGTTTACTTAGCAGAACTTAAGAAATTTTGCAAACTTGTTGCTTGTATACATTCACACGTGAAGCTGCAGGGCTAGCTGGTTAGCATGCTAACATCAGTATATCACTGCGACACAATGCACACTTCTCTGATGTAACGTCAACATTGTGCCATCACATTCTAATGATAATGTAAAGAGCTAGACTAAGTTTTTTTTTCTTTAATTAAGTCCCCAGCCAGTGGCAGCATTTTTCAGCAAATTCACTCATTTTCAGTGACCCATGCAATGTTTTCTTTAGCTACTCATCACTCTCCCAATAACATGCTGCACAATTTAGCTTGTTTTCAACTCTAAACTGTTTTAAAGAGGAACACTATAATCCATCTATCTTTCATTATTATGATACATTGATGAGCTAAAATTGAACAATGAAAATTGTATTTATGTATACTCAATTTGTAGTCAGTGAAAGACAAGTAATGTATTGTTTTGTAGGACAAGTAATGTATTTTTTTTAATACAAGCGTGCACAAAAAGAGACTGCTGTTCTGTGCTTAATGGTTAATGAGCCACGCTGCAGCCAGGACACACTTCCATAATATGTCAGAGAAGAGATCGTTTTTATCCACAAAACTGCACTAAACACACAGGTGTATGAGTCATTAAGGCCATAATGGATGACTTTATGCTCACATTATTAGGAAAAATTAGATATCAAAATAATGTCTATGGAACATTGCCATTTAGTTTATTCTGTGAATTGTAAAAAAAATAAGTCACCACCTTATTTTTTTAAACTATCACAAGTCGTTATAAGCAACAGTGAATACAATGTATAAAACTCTGGAAAGGTTTTAATTAGGTCTTAAAATGAAGGCAAAAGAACTGTTGTGGAACTGTTATGCTTGATCTACTGATGACATTTTGCTCTGACTCTGGCACACAACGTATTGCACAGGCACACCTAAATTAAGAATTCTGGCTACGCTACTGTCTCCCTCACCTCTGTGGCTGCATTCGTCACTCTCACTGTGGCTGCATCGATTCTTCACACCGACTTAAGCCGATGAACGTTCTTGATACTGTCTCCCTCAATTCTGTGGCTTGCATACATTTTCTTCTTTTTTGCAGGCCTCTTCATTGCTTGTTTTTGCACGCAAACACAATCGCATTCTTAAGATACTTCACGATACTTAGAAAAGGGCGATTGCTGGAAAATTTTCCAAATGGCAGGGACAGAGTTAACGTTGTAATTGTGAGCATATGTTGAACATACAAGTAAAGCTGTAATTGGGCCCTTTACCTGATTTGCAAATTATCGTCAGTCAACAATAAAGAAACATAACATAAAAGCACCATTTATGTGAGAGCCGATGCTGAAAAAGCTCTAATAATGGATGCTGTTGTAGTTTGCGGCAGGGTGGGAAGTCTAAGCTCGGTTTCTCAGTCCCTCAGTGAAAGGACACGCAGAGGAGTGAAAGAGAAAAGAAAAGAGGTATAGATCAGAGCATGTGGTGTCCATGAAATCTACACCTTGTTTTTTAGTTGAAAGGAAGAAGAGTTCATGGCTTTGAACCGTGTAAACAACTAAAGTGTCAGTCAGCCCGGCGTCCAGTCAAAGTGTCCCTGTACACAGCGCTGAACCTCCCTCTGCTCATTCTTTGAAAGCTGGAAAACAAAGTATCAACTCAATAGCTAAATTGTTCTTTTACTCTTTACTTTAGTATTCCTCCCTCTCTCTTTTTTCCCCTCTCCTCTGGCCCTCTAACTCTCCACGTCGCTTTTGCCTATCTCCCCTTCTTGCTTTCCTCCAGCTCTTTCCGTTTTTATGCTGGTTTTGATGCCTCAGATGATGGCAGGGCCACTGCTTGAAATGGTTCCTGCTAGTGTAATGCCAGCCCAGGGGAACTAGTTGTCCCTGCTGCTCAGCCTGGCCTGGGCACATGCCACTTACACAACTGCCAGCGCCACTCGCCTCCTCCCACCCCTGTCTGGAAAAGTTGGTGGATATTACAGAGGGAGGAAGAGAAATGTTTTCTCTCTCACCATCATCTAACCCTTTCTGAACATGCATCAGTAGCCCCAGGCAAGGACTGTACTTGTCCCCTGGGCATCCATGGGAGAGCAGCCTTCAACACACACTCCTCTGTCAGTGCTTCCTTTCTCTCTTCCGTGTCCATTGGCCTTCCTCCCGCTAAACCTCCCAGCGGTGGTTTTCAGCAGCGCCACCATCATCTACACATGCAGCCACGGGACCGCACGTGTTTGCATGCAGCGTTCACAGTAATGTACAGCTCACCATATATTTGGACCTTTCAGAACAATTTCACAGTGCCAAGTCTTTGAGAGAGTTCAGCTGTAGAGCTCATGGTTAGGACTTTTTTATTGTTGCTCTTGCTCGCTGGGATCATTGTTTTTTTTTTGTTTGTTTTGTATGCCTCCTTAAACAGGCTTTCTTTATTCTTTGTACAACCGCATACAAGTCCTCGCGAAAATGGTAAAGCACTTTGAAAACCTTGTACACCTGCCACACCTTAATTCTACACTTGTTCACAGTTCGCAGAAGTCTTTTCCCTCACATTTTTCACACAATTGACACACAAAAGATAGTTTGAAGTGTGTGAATGTCTCCATTTGTACCATTCATCGTGTCCTACATCTCAAAGTGCGCAGCTTTTCACCCTACATTCAAATATGGCCATTCAGCTATGAACACAATGTGCCTCAAGAATAGTATAACTTTAATACTTCCATTGAAGGATTCTGTAGAAATACGTGGAGCTCAAAGCATTCTCTCATTTCAGCAGCATAGTTTGATGTTAGTGGGTCATAAATGCAGATCCACATTCTTCCCTTTTACTATATGTACTACAGCACATCGTGACTGAAATAAGCAGTCAACCTCATGACTATTTCTGCTTTTGTTCTATAATCCACCAATGAAAGCCTCAAAAAAAATGTACTCTAAGAGCCCGGGTCTTTTACATAGAAAACTTAAGGTACCAATCCTAATGACTTGTCCTGTCCTTCCTGGGAATCCGTGTCTGGCTCAAACATGTAAGGCCTAATTACTCTAATGTTACAACTTGCCACTGTGCAGCGTATACTAGACTAGTTTAAAAGCCAGAAGATGACAGAGCAGGTCAGATCTAACTCCATCCAGCTACGGCAGCAGAGCAGTTAGCAGAGACAGGTTGGGAATAATTTAGTACATTCATAGATCCTTGCAAGCTGGATGAGGCAAAGTTATAAAATGATGGGGCAGTAACGCTCCCCCCGACCTGGAGTGGGCAGTTCACCCTTTTCCAGCTGAAAACCATGGCCTCATGATTGTAGAGGGGCTGATCCTCAACCCCTTCACACTCGACTGCAAACGGTCCCAGCACAAACTGGAGGTCAGCGTTCGATTAAGCCAACAGGACAACATCATCTGCAAAAAGCAGAGACGGAATCCTTAAGACACTGAATTTCTGTTTATGAAAATTACGAACAGAATCTGGGACAAAGGGGCAGCCCTAGCAGGGAACATTTTAAATTTGGAAGTTCTTACTAATAGCTGTAGTTCCCCCAACCTTCTTGACATGTAAAACTAGGTTTTCATTGTATTAAAATTAGATTTTCTACAACTCCACCTATTTCACACACACCTGTTTATTTTTTAATGTTTTCTGAATGAAACCTATGCAGTAATGCGAAAGATGTGGTATTGCATATGATGTTCTTCATAAAGGCTAGAGCATTTTTTAAAGCTGGATGCATATTTACCTCTTCTTTTCTCTCATCCACCTCTTCAGACTGTATCAGAGGGCACGGTAATGAAAGATGCACTGATAGAAACAGGGTGAGGGAGTGAGAAAAGGGGGGAAGAAAATAAGAAGCAACAGCATGGAGTGAAGTGGAGGTTGGACAGAAGACAGAGGGTGAAAGAAATGAAGCACTGAGCAGAGGGTATGGTCAGGAAAGCTACAGTCAGCAGCTGCCTGGGCAGGAAATCCACATGCAAGGAAGCAGTGGAGCAGAAACTGACCAAAACTCATAATACCTACCTTTTGATTTGCTGCATCAGGGTTATTTTGGATTGAAATATCTACACAGAAAAAATACTACTTTTGCTCTCTCGTGTAGAATTTACAAAGTTAAATCTTTTTTATCCCACCAGCAGCAACAACGGGATTCTAATCTTTAAATCTGAAGAAAGGGATTACATTTATTACTATAGAACCTTTCAAATTTCAGGGTATCGTATTTTTTCTGATGTTCCATGGATTTTCTCATTTGAGGTCATCATTTATAAAGCTTACTTTCTGGCTCATGCCACTGAAGAATACATTAGATTATTGTGATACAGTGTAATTAAGTAATAAGAAAATAACGATTTTGGTGTAAAATTATTTGAAAAAGAAAAAAAAAACTCTATAAGTTTTGACTTGCGCTGTGGACAGATGTGCTCCTGCCAAGATTACCGTCATCTTTCTCCTGCTCCCGCCCATGTGCCTGTATCACGTACAGACTCTGGACGATTCAGTATGCGGAGACACCGAGGGGAGTTCCTTAATCAAAACCGTTTAATCACACAAAGGTCGACACCAGGAGATCAGACAAATTAGCAAAGGTATAAATCTTGGAAACAGGAAAACTCAGAAACTGATTGACAAAACATTATGCACAAGGGAACTCACAAAAGATACAACGCTGGACCGCTCACAGAAAACTGGAAAGAATATCTGGCACAGGAGGAAATGAACACACAGCTTGAATACACAAAGAGGGGGTAGACGATTAGACTCAGGTGAAACACATTAGGGAGGGGAAGCGATCACACAGGAGGGAAGATAACTTGACAGGACACCGGGATTAAGACACAACAGGATTTCAGAATAAAACGGGAAACGCAGATTGACCCTAACAAAAAGACATATAAAATTACAGGACCCTTACAGCCTGAACTTTGCTTTTACTTTCTCTCTAAGGTGCATCTTGGAGCTCTCTGCACGCCACCACCGTCACTACCACCCACTCATCCCCCTCCTCCTCCTCTTCCTCTTCCTCTCCCGTCTCATCTCAGCCGGCAGAGGGAACGGAGGCAGGACATCAGACTTTGCTCTCCAATTCTCCTCCACTCCATTGCTCTAATGCAATTAACTCCACTGGTGGGAATAGAAGAGACCTGGAGAAATTCCTGATTAATCCAATCAAATAGGTCCATGGTCT
Organism: Mola mola; assembly: GCA_001698575.1. Lineage (NCBI taxonomy): Eukaryota > Metazoa > Chordata > Actinopteri > Tetraodontiformes > Molidae > Mola > Mola mola. The sequence continues at coordinate 967,324 of KV751351.1, read as the reverse complement.
ATGAGTCAGTGTGTGTGTGTGTGTGTGTGAGCGTATGTGTATCTGGCTGCAAATGAGAATTTTCATGTCGGGTGACATTAGTAGGCAGATAGGAGTGCTGGACATTTCAATCTTCTTCACAAAGCTGGAGGTTTATCCATTGGATAAGGTGCCTACGATAGTTAGGTAATTAATAATGAGTAATTTTCAGTGGATTCACTCCAGTAATCCCAACTATAGCTGTGTTTATGTGGAGTTTTTCATTTCATAGCTCAGAAGGGGTGTTCCCGACTAAGAATTTACATAGTCACATCTGATTGGTCAAGTCTTGCCCATCGTCGACCGATGATCGAATCATTTATTTATTTGCTTGCTTATTCCTCTACATTCTGATTGGTGAAAATGGCTTCCGTTTATTTCCACACCAATCAAAAGAGCTGATGCAATTCAGCAATCTATCTTCTTTGTCAGCATCCCAACCGAAAAGTTCAGTTCAAACCTTCAGTTTCCGAAGAGATTTCAAAAAGACAAATTATAATCTGTAAAGGCAGATGGTGTCCCTAAAGCCATTACATCATACAAGCAACATTTACAGTACTTTACAGTGATACATTAAATCTTACTTGTCTATTGGCAGACAATTAAAAACAACTCATGGACCATAACTGGTTGGAAATGAATAAAATTTGGGGGGTCCCTTCCAGATTAATTAAACATCATAACAATCATTTGGGGAAAATGTCAGTCTGTCCAGGCAATTCTTGCGAACACAATATCTCAAGAACACTTTGATGGCCACTCTGACATGAGGATGAAATGATTAGATATAGGAGGTCATAGGTCAAAGGTCAAAGTCATTGCAGCTTCATGTGTGCCACACTATGTGAATGAGGAAAAATTACTCAGTGGTTATCCACCCCAACATAATACTCCTGCTTACCAAATAATACCAACAATCACCCTAATTAAATAAGTTTGCTCAACTAAAGACTAAGTTGTCCAATAATCATTTGAAACTCCCCTCTATCTTTATTTGTATGTGTGTCTATTGTATGTCTATTTTATTTTACCAGCAAAATTTTCTCCTGTTCACTGTATCCTAATTTACTTGTATTTTATGTATTTGTACTTTAAACAACAATTTCGACCCCCATACACTTGAATAGCTCCGTAATAGAGAGTTTGTTAACAAGCGCACACCTAAACCTTTAAAAATAGTAATGTCTCTATCAATCACACTACCAAAGAAAAACACTACAACTCTTCTTCCACTGTATTGTCAGCGTACGCTTGCAGAGGCTATAATTTTTGTTTTTATTTTTTATTTTTTTTTAAAGATTTTAACAGATTACTCTGCTATTTTTCAAGCAAAGCCCTATTTTTCTATCTTTTAGGATATAAACTTGCACAAAATACTTTTTTTTTGGTGTTCTCTGACGTTTCCAATTGACAAATCCAATTTCGTGAACATCAAATTGATTGTTTGTCTCCAGCAACAGGAAGTAAAGAAAGATGGGACGATACAAACATTTGATTTATACAGAATCTCTACAGTTATTGAGATTTGAGGGCTGTTTTGGTTCTAAAGTTTAATGGATTCACACCAGAGGAAAAATTCAGTCAGCCGGTGTTTTGTGACGCTCCAAAAATCAGTGACATTTATATACATTAATCTTGCCATAGCGGAAACATCTAATCCTGACCTGGTCTCTAAAAACAGAGTGGTCAAAAAAAAATGTTTGAAGGCCGCACAGCTGGACATTTCACAGGACGGGCCCACCCGCTGGGTTTTAGTGGAGGGTTAGCCGAAATGCCTCGGCTTTATCAGTCAATGGCGAAGCGTTTAATGCTGCAGCTCCACTGCCTCCTCAGTGTCCTCTCCCTTACATAATGTTCACACCAAGCTGTCACGCCACGTTACAGTCTACTGCCTGTCAGAGTAGTGGGCAATAATGACTCCACTGATGTGCTGCTGGAGCGTGTGTGTTTGCGCGCGCCATCTGAAGTTGTGTTTTGGTCCAAGGACACGGCTCCGTTGACAAGGATGAAGCGAAGCAAGTTGATTAGTTGCGCACATCATAACAACGCACACATATGCACACACAAAAGAGAACCCTGCAAGGTCACAGCTGAAGTATTTTTTGGGTGTTTTTTCCCCTCTGAAACAAGAAAAAAATCCTGTTAGATGGAACAACCCTGAGCTCGAGTTACCAAACGGTGTGTGGAAAAAAAAACCCACAAATCTTGGAGCAGCATTTAATCATCACGCAAAGTTGACCCATTGACAGATGATGAGATTATGAGACTTTCAAAGTTGATTTTGTGGACGCAGTCAGAGAAGTTAACAGGCAGAGATGCAACCATGCAGCAAAAGATACAGACTAAAAGGAGGCCCTGACAATGTTTCACACCAGCAAACACACTCTGATGTATGTTCGAAGGGCCCTTCTTCCATTTACTGTGAGGGTTACTGACTTGGTTTCCAATATTGCCGAAAACACTGGAGATGTTTAAAGTTTTACAGTCTGGTTGGCCGTCAGCTCAGAAGCTCTAACAGTTCCCTTGCTAAAAAGTGTGTACACAGGCTTGAAAACGGCTTCTAATCGTGTTGTCACGCAAAACAGACCATTAATGTGTGCATGTTTTTGCCAGTGATCCGTGGATTCTGCTGGGACTCAACTTAGAGCCAGATGATGTATTAAATGAAAGATGTTCAACTTGTATGTTCCCATTAAGCTCACTCATCCGCTGCATGTGCTGTGGTTTGCTTTTATATTTTAACCTTAATGCTTTAAACACAAGTTCATTTCTTGGTTTTGCAGCTCTGGAGCAGCAAAACACTGTAAATATCACATTGACATCGCTTTATAAGATAACAAATAAATGACAAATAACAACACAAACACTTAAAAAACATTAAAATGCATTTTGGAGGCACGACTATAGCGACTTACTGAGGGATTTTTGATCTCCTTAAGCTCTCCTTAGGTCTCCAGCCACTCGTGAGAGAACAATCTGTCGGCTGCTTCTCCAAACAAGATGAGACTGAGCTATAACATTATGACTGTGGTGTAAAACCAGAGCAATGAGCTAAGGTCAAAAGTGCCTGAAGTGTTGAAGGGAACTGCAGGGTCAGCTAATTAATAGTCAATTAATGCAATTAATCGACATGTATCATTATTGACATAAAAAAAAAATGTATGACATGATCGTCCAAACAGTAGTTCAGAGAAGAGGACTTTGATATACTAACTAAAATCTGGAAGTTCTTCAGCGTTGAGGCCTTTCTAAAATTGTCAGACACTACTGATGGTGTCGAGGCAAGCTGTGATTCATAATCCCCTCACCTTCTGCACGCTTCACAAGTGCTTAGTGAGTGATTAATGCCACACTGTGCATCCGTAATGTTGCTATACATCAGCTCCTGCAAGTCAACCGTAAACAAGCTCAGAGGCACGAAGGTTGAGATGTTTTTGTCACGTCAGTGCAACATCAAACTGAGATTTAGAGCCACTGTGTTGTTTGGTTGAACGTTCCTATTACAGCCGGGCTCCCAGGTTTGCTGAAATGTTACCTCTTTTCAGTATGTCAAATCTTCTGTTGACTTTAACTTAAGGGAGCTGGTGACACTTGTACAGCTTTGTGTTAGTGGCTTTTTCAAAGAACAACTTTAAGTCAGCACAAACTAACAGCCATGCAGCTATAGAGAAATTGCAGTTTTAAATTTGATGCTGCTATTATCCATACTTTAAAAAAAACCTCTAAACCATGGAATCTAAAATACCTGGCAGTTTTATTGATGTTTCAAATAAGATGGATAAAGTATTTGGGTCCTATTTTATGCATCATGTGAACTATAAATTGCTGATATTTTAATACATTCACAGTTATTTATTAGTTCAGGTACACAAATAAGTAAACCAAATATAAAGTACATATAAAGTGAGAAATAACTCAGTAGGGTGCATACTGCTCCACATAAACATGCACTCAAATACCACTGAGGTGCATTTGTTAAATTAAGGTTTTGTTGCGAGGAATGGACATGGTTAAGTGTGTGTTTGGGATTTAAGCTGTTCCTTGGCCTTAAATCTTGGGATAACGACTACATACACACAAAATTTAATGACATCTCTATAGAACGTAACAGTCCATGAGTCTAGAGCAATACATCCATTGGCTGAACAACAAAGTCAAATAATCAATCTATATCACTGTGTTTAAGATATGCCTTTATTTTGAAACTGCTTCCGGGCACCTGTCTCACAATTTCCGCCCGGGTGCACGTCATCTGCTTCCACACAGACAGTGATAAGTTCAATATGAGTGACTGTTCAAAAAAAAAAAAAACGTTTGTTTTTTTTCTTGATACTTCGTTCTGTACAATGAAAAACATTATTTCACATTTGTTTAAAAGATTGTCCTTTAAGGTCGTAAATTGTTCAGCAATAACATTGTCAATTCATATCTAAATAACTTTTTGTAACTTGAAATGTACCGATTGTGTTAATTGGGTACGTAGTGATCACTGGCCCTTCAATCGAATCGAACTGGAATCATGTCATGGCAGGAGGACCTCGGGTCGTCGTCCAACTGATTTACACCATTAGTATTCACAAAGGTTAAAAACATAACCTCCTCCAAATCTCATTTAGATTTGTATCTGTTTAGCTCTAATTAGACTCTAATATCACCACTGCATAGCTTCTTTAACATTCAAACAGATTTGAATGTAGCGGGAGAGATGTGAAGGAGCGTTCCTGATCCATTGCATTACAGTCATAAATGTGCCTCTCACATCAGGAAGGTCCAAACCATAACATCATCCCTCTTCAGCCACCAACTTCTAAATGTTATTGCCCCAATACAATATTCAGCGCTCACTCGACTGTGATAGTTCACCACTTAGCAGCTTGCTGCTGATCCCCTCTACCTGAGAATGAAATTGGGTTGCCTGTTTTTGGACTTCCAGATTAAAGTCAAGAAAAACAGAGAGAAAAAAAAAGATGGACATTTTGTGCTGTTAACCAAGATAAGCTCGCTCATATACACATCAAATACTTATTTGCAGTCTTTGGCCTTTGGACTTATAGCTGTATGGGTCTACAAACCTGTCCCGCTTTTTATCTCAAAATGTATAAAGCAACGTATCGAGATTCAGTTAGGACTCACACACTTTTCAGGGCAACGGGAACAAAGAAGATAATGTTAGAGATGCAGAACTGTGCATAATGTATAAGTAAGTTCTCTGCGCTGACAAGCTAAGGCAAAGAAGGAAGGGCTGTTCTCGCTAACTCTCTCTCACACACACACACACATTATGTGCACCATAATAAATCTGTAAATACAGACAGTATGTGAAAGGCAATCATATAGGCCTGTGCAAAAGTCTACCAAGTCAGCAAAGTCAATGAGACTTGAGGGAGTGAAAAAGAGGCAAAGACGCGTTGTTTCATTTTCCAGTGAATTTATCTTAGCGGGTTGGTTTAATGGACTTCAGCCCGTGATGTGTTGATGAGGTTTTGATGACAATGAGTTTCGTTCCTGGTTATTTACATTTTGCTGCTCGGAGAGGAAAAATTAAAGGTTTAGTAGGAGGCGGGAGAGGAGGCAAGGTCGGGAGAGGCAGAGGAGCGGAGGTGGTAGGAGGCAGCGCAGAAGGAGGGGATTATGTGAAGAAGTTGAGAGAAATTGGGAGGGGATATGAAACACGATAATGGAGCGGAGAGCAGAAGAAAGATTCTGCCAATAAACCAATACAGCTTAGCCCAGCATAAAGTGGAGGGAGAGGAAACGGCTATCGCAGGTGGCTCTGCATATTACTCTGCCGTTTTAAAGACATTTCAATAGAGGTCATCCTGAGCTCACCAACATCCCGCTGGGATCGAAACCTCGGCTTTAATAGAACAGCGGCGTTAAGTAAGTGTGCAGACTCCACCTTTTATTTTTCACTGACGCTCTCCTGAGAGCCCTGCACGTCAATGATATCAAGCCACTTCATTTCAAGCTTTAAATTTCTGCCTTTTTCTGAGTAAAGCTGGTGGAGGAGTAAAGCTGACCTGCCTGGGTCCACTTTTCAAAGCACATCTGAACCAAAATCACTAAAAGCTGCGGTTTGACGTTTTGAAAAGTACTTTTTTTTGCTTTCAGGCAGGAGATGATTAGCTTAGCTTAGTTAACTTTAAACAGTTAGCAAGAGGACTAGCTAGCATGGTTCAACTACAGCTAACAATGTCATCTTGTCATATGTCTCTCACAAATATGTAAACAAGATATTTAATGATTTTAGTGTCAGTTTTTTTTCTAACTGTATCTTCTCTGGTAGTCTTACATTCGTGAGTTGGCTACACATGTACTGTACACAATAGGGACACACAATACACAATATTTTTTGCCCAAATGGCAAAAAAATCTACATGGTATTCTGGCTGATTAACAGAGCAAAAACCAAATTGTTTTTGTATATTTTTGAAGCAAAGCACCGACACAATCCCATAGAGCAGCTGCAGGTTTGCTCCTCTGAAGTCGGGTCCCGACCAATCAGTAAACACAAACATGTAGAATTACAGCAATGTGCTGCACCTGGGAAAAAGCCGCACAGTACGCATTGGAAAACTTTCCATTTATATAGTTTCAGAGGTCATAAATCTTAGCGTTTACTCTCAGTTTTGCATGAATTAACGATTTGAACTTCTTTTTTAAAAATAAAAAATGCGTGAAGGTGAAATTATTGGCTGTTTTTTTGAGACATAGTCCGTCTGGTGCACGAAGTTCGGTATTGTCACAGGCCCTGATCGTAGGTCTGGAATTTCCTTTGCAGGTACCTCAGCTTCACCAGCGATCATGCAGGTGTGTGTGGTCTTTAAAAAGCCTGGATCCATACCTCTCTCTCTCTCTCTTTGTTCGAGTAAGACCTGCTGCGTATGGGCCTGCCACTTATTCTTTCTCCTCCTTTGTTTTGCCTTAATAACCAGTATGACATCATGTTTTGTCTCGGGCTTCTCATTGTGTTGTTTCCCTTTGAGCCAGGCTTGTAACAATAGCAACAGTGAGAGGAGAAGAGAAGAAAGGGTGAGAAATGCAGCAGAAAAGAGAAAGGGAGGGACTGCACTAACAGATGAAATAAGAGGAAAAAGGGAAACTGGGACAAGAGGAGGTGCTGGAAGTGTGGAAAAGGCGAGAAGTGGTTCTTGACCAATATCTCCCATGGGGGCGTTTAAAAATGTCAAAAACCTGAATCAGAGGACTGGGATAAATAAAAATAAACACATCCATGCACAGAATCCATGACATCCATTCCGCTATAAATATCGGCGCTTCTGTCAGCTTCCAGGTTTAAACCAGGATATATGGGGAACAAATCTTATTCGTTGTCGTATAAGATATAAATCTCTGGTCAGTTTGCCCTTGGATTACATCATGGTGGCAATAAAATATCACAACTCTGTCTGAAACTTCTGATCTCAGGCCTTGTTTAAACTAAAACACACTGTAAATCCCAGCCTTTCTACCCGCTGCTGTCAACAAAGTTCATCGCTCCTGAAATTGAACACTTTGTTTCTTTCGTTGGGATAAAAGTATGTGACAGGAGTCGGGCTTGTTCAGTACGAGCCGAGGGGTTTCTCTTTGTTTGTTTGCCTGTGTTTGGGGTAGAAGGATTATGATAGCCCCCCCGCCCCCGAGCCCTATGTCAGGCAATGCAGCGTGCAAGCAAACTTCACGAGCACACACAAGTCAAACCAGCATAATTTGGTGTTGAGAGGAAGAGAGTTTGCTGTCTGTTGAGGCATAGTACCATGTACAGTACACTGAAGGAGTTATGGGTCAATGAGATTTCTTCTCATGTCTGTGCAGCAGTGCCATAACATGATGGGTTCAGAGAGGGTGTAGAGACACAGAATAGATTGTTGAAGAACGAGTAGAGCACAACCCTACAAAGTGGCTACACTGGATTATGCAACATTTGAACAAGCACAGAATTGTTTTGTTTGTGACCTATTTAACAAATTTGTAGCTCAAAAATTCCCACACTAGCTATGACTGTGTGGATTATTTGGATTTTGTGTTGGACAGGCGTGTGACGAATCAGAATTCAGAGCTTCTCTGCAGCAGCATCCATGTTTGAAATATTTTGTTCCACCGCCTGCTGTTTAAATTTGTTGATATTGAGATATCCAGACCAGGCTCTCTATCAGACACTACATACAGTAGTTTTCAAAAATAATAGCAGTCCAATGTGACTAACCAGATTAATCCAGGTTTTCAGTATATTTTTTATTGCTACATGGCAAACAAGTTACCAGTAGGTGCAGTAGATTCTCAGAAAACCAACAAGACCCAGCATTCATGATATGCACGCTCTTAAGGCTGTGCAATTGGGCAATTAGTTGAAAGGGGTGTGTTCAAAAAAATAGCAGTGTCTGCCGTTGACTTTACAAACTCAAAACTATTTTGTACAAACTTTTTTGTTTCTAGGATTTAGCAATCCTGTGAATCACTAAACTAATATTTAGTTGTATGACCACAGTTTTTTATAACTGCTTCACATCTGTGTGGCATGGAGTCAACCAACTTGTGGCACCTTTCAGCTGTTATTCCACTCCAAGATTCTTTAACAACATTCCACAATTCATTTACATTTCTTGGTTTTGCTTCAGAAACAGCATTTTTGATGTCACCCCACAAGTTCTCGATTGGATTAAGGTCCGGGGATTGGGCTGGCCACTCCATAACATTAATTTTGTTGGTTTGGAACCAAGATTTTGCTCGTTTACTAGTGTGTTTGGGGTCATTGTCTTGTTGAAACACCCATTTCAAGGGCATGTCCTCTTCAGCATAAGGCAACATGACCTCTTCAAGTATTTTGACATATGCAAACTGATCCATGATCCCTGGTATGCGATAAATAGGCCCAACACCATAGTAGGAGAAACATGCCCATATCATGATGCTTGCACCACCATGCTTCACTGTCTTCACTGTGTACTGTGGCTTGAATTCAGAGTTTGGGGGTCGTCTCACAAACTGTCTGCGGCCCTTGGACCCAAAAAGAACAACTTTACTCTCATCAGTCCACAAAATGTTCCTCCATTTCTCTTTAGGCCAGTTGATGTGTTCTTTGGCAAATTGTAACCTCTTCTGCACATGCCTTTTTTTTAACAGAGGGACTTTGCGGGGGATTCTTGTAAATAGATTAGCTTCACACAGACGTCTTCTAACTGTCACAGTACTTACAGGTAACTCCAGACTGTCTTTGATCATCCTGGAGCTGATCATTGGCTGAGCCTTTGCCATTCTGGTTATTCTTCGATCCATTTTGATGGTTGTCTTCCGTTTTCTGCCACGTGTCTCTGGTTTTGCTCTCCATTTTAAGGCATTGGAGATCATTTTAGCTGAACAGCCTATAATTTTTTGCACGTCTTTATAAGTTTTCCCCTCTCCAATCAACTTTTTAATCAAAGTACGCTGTTCTTCTGAACAATGTCTTGAACGACCCATTTTCCTCAGGCTTTCAAAGAGAAATGCATGTTCATCAAGTGCTGGCTTCGTCCTTAAATAGGGGCCACCTGATTCACACCTGTTTTTTCACAAAATTGATGACCTCACTGATTGAATGCCACACTGCTATTTTTTTTAACACACCCCTTTCAACTAATTGCCCAATTGCACAGCCTTAAGAGCGTGCATATCATGAATGCTGGGTCTTGTTGGTTTTCTGACAATCTACTGGTAACTTGTTTGCCATGTAGCAATAAAAAATATACTAATAACAGTGATTAATCTGGTTAGTCACATTGGACTGCTATTATTTTGAACACTACTGTATATGCAACTCCAACTTATAATAATAACATTTGTGTTTCTGTTTTGTTTTTTTTTTAGATAAATAATCACTGTTTAGAACAGTTGGACTGACAAAAAAAAAAAGAGAGATAGAAGCTTAAAGCCAGGAAAGCAGAGTGCAGGACAAGAACTGAGGGAAAACTTTTCAAACAAACAATCTTTTTTGTACTATGTGACAGCAGGCTGATAATTTGACGAGCACTTTGTTATATGACCGACGTCCTGGGTTGTAGACGGTCAGCAGATTAATCAATAATGATTAATTAGGGTCCAGTCCACTTGGCCTCCAGGTGGTTTTTTCTCTTCATTTTCTGACATTTTATACACCACATTTTATCAACTGATTAAATAAACAGCTTAAAGTGATTAAAAGATAAAGAGCATGATCATTTTATGCAGTCCAGCTTATCTTTATAAAACCTGGTGTACTTTTTCCACCTCTCTCCTTTCCTGTTCATTCTCTTGCTCTGCCTCTTTAACTGTCGCTCCCCCTTTGTCTCCCCCTCTCTCTCTCTAATGGATATCGTATCTTTGTGTGTTGCAGGATCACTCTGAATGGAATGAAGGTGTCCCGGCCAGACGTGCGCATCGGCCGCTACAGAATGATTAAACATGAGAGAGACAAACACAACGAGCCCAACCCGCAGAGGTACTGCATCAGTGTCCAGACCCGAGCTCGGCGTCGCATCTGGATCGATCGTGTTGCTTTTTGTCTCACCGCCACACACATGTTTCTCCCCAACTTTTTCATCTCCATTTGAGAGAATTGGGATTGTGCAGTGCTGCAAAGGGCACGCTATCAATAACGCGCCCTTATTATTAGTGTAAGCTGCCGAGACATATAGAAAGATATGAGCCAGCGGACAGATGTCAAGTAGTTCATTATGTTTCATTTGCTTTCACTCTATCCCGTTTTGCTGCAAATACGGTTTAAGATATTTTAACCTTTTGTCAATGATGGTTCAATGACAAACTCTTCACACTGCTGAGATGCTCATAAAGTTGATGCATTGGTTTTTTTTAATGGGTAGATGTTAATTTACTGAAGTAATTTATAGCATTATAACTCCCATAATATCTCCAAAAGTATAATTTATTCAGTAATACTGTTGAGGTAAGTTCATATGACCTATTTTTGATCATACGACTTCATATGTGAAAGCAACATAATCCCGCCTGTATTGTAACGTCCACGAGTCGGGCTTTCATGTGATTTCCTGGTTAAAGTGTTTTACCGTTGCAGCCGGCAAAACGTTCATCAAATATTTGTCCTTTACGTATTCTAACGTTATAAGATGTGTTTGTTTTTTTGAGCTGCAGTCCATAATGTTCAAAATTGAAATAGTAAATGCTTGAAGCATTTTAGTTTACATGTAATGAGTCTAGAATATATGGTCAGTTTATGAATGACACTGAAAATCCCTACATTTTTTTGAGATGCACTAGTATATTTATGTGTCTTCCTGTTTATACCTCTCCTGTCAAAATATCATTAAGGGGATACGTAAGTTTGCTTACACCTACCCCAAGGTCTCAAATATGCTTCTTTTTTCCCAATACTTCTTTATTTCACATGATTCTGTCCTCCACACTGCCAGGATTTTTTTTCTCCAAAGAAATCGAGTTGATTTCTTCCCTCAGTTTTGGTGGGTTTTAACAGGTACAGTAATTAAAGTCAGGAATACTGGGTCAGAAATACTGTACAGGAATGAGTCCATAATAAAGCCAGCAAGTGTAACTTTTAAACTATTAAATCAAGCCACGCTGTGAAAATCTGAAAAACCCCCTCTATAGTTACTGAGCACCTCTGTGTTTTGGCTGCTAAAGCCCCACATAAACAATACTTCAAAAGAAAATGGGAGCATCAAACCGGGAAAAAAGGACTGGCGTAGAGTCAGTCAGGTATATTTTATAACTACAACTGACAAAGCATTTCACCCATCACAGGATGTTAAAAGATGCATGCGAGGAGCTTTTGAAATGCCAAAAAACAAGACCAGTTAAATTAATTAAACATGAATTTCAAATACGCCATGAGAATTTTCCAGTTGTCACAGGCCTGTTTAAAAATGCAATATCTCCAACCTACCGAAAATAAAGGGATAGTCGTGGTCTGCTGTGATGTCACCGCTGCACTTAGATGGATTTCTGTATGAAAGCACCACAAGTCTGAACAGCATGTAAAAAAAAACTATTTTACCACCTCAATTTACTCTTCATAGTCACAGAGAGGTTGGAAGATTTTAAAATATCAGGGACAAAACATTTTCAATAAACCAAAAATTGCTTTTCAGCGACTCAGCCAAGGAGCTTAAATGTTCTTCGGCGAGGCCCGTTAAATGGCCTCCCTGACAAACGTGTAAAAATGCTTCACGTATAAACGTGTTATGCTTTGATGAATGAGACTCAATATGCTGAGATGAGCCATTCCAGACGCATTAATCACCAGGAGTATAGCACCTCACATTAAGCTGCTTAAACGTGGATTATCACTGTTTATTTTCGTCTAAGAGCCTCGTGTTTTCATGCCTGGACGGGCCGAGAGACGTCACAGCGAAACGCACAAAGTCGATAGCAGAAGATCGAGCGAACCGTCCTGCAGCATTGTTCCGGTCCGATCTCTTGTTGCAACATCGGGGTTCGCAGCTAAGGTCTCGTCTAGTCTCCTGCGTTGGTTTATAAGAAGATTATAAGCGGGAGGCATGCAAAGCAGCGGCAGCTAAACAAATTATGACATGTTTGATTCCGATGTTGCATGTGATCGCTGGAGACATGTCGGAGTCACTGATGTGTAATATATGACGCCTTTAATCAAATATTCCATGTGGTTTGAACTCTTTATTGAAGTTCGGCTTGAACCTGACGTATGTACAAGACTGTCTACTTTGAAAATCATGTCTTTTTTCCTGAACAATATACTTTTGTAGGGGTCAAATTGTTGAATTACAGCAACGTTTTAATACTTGTTTCTGTCAATATTCAAAAGGCAGCCAAAGCATTTCTTTACATGATTGAAAGTGCTTTCATTTCTCACTGTTTGTATACTTCTGCTCATTACTGCAAATTTACTGTAACCAAAGTGCAGCTCTTTATGAAGGTTAGATATGATGCGACACTTTTCCAGATTATTTTGTTAAGTGCTCGTCTCCATAAAGAAGAAATTAGCCAGTAGCGGAGCCTCTGTCATTTGCTTAAAAGAAATGAAACAAGATTTCACCTGCAGGAAACTTGCTGCAAAAAGCTGGTGAGGTGTCAGATCATCAGAAGATCAGGGAACACAAATTTTTTCGGGTGCCGACTCATGTCTTTGCAGTGGCTGCCGACGTTAAGGGATGACTTATAATCACCTGACCGTGGTTTTAACCTTAAAAGTAACAATCTCTGCTGTAAAATCACAGTCATTAATTAAATGTTAAGATATCTAAAATAACCAGGAGAGCATACAGCATGCGTCATCCGTCATTGTTTGTGTGTGTGTGTGTGTGTGTGTGTGTTTGTGTGGAAAGATTCAAAGTAATTGCCTGCTGAAATGACACCAATAGAAATGGGAACTGGCTCAGTCCAGTTGCCTTCATCAAAATCAATAAATCAGCCAACAGACTGAAAGGGAGTGTGTGTATGTGTGTGTGTGTGTCCACTTAATACTCAGTTCCTGTTTGCCTCCTCTTTTCGCTCATCGCTCCGTGGACCAGACTTCCTCAATAAGAGGTATTTGGGGCCAATACATAATTCATAACTGCGGCGAGGGGCCAGAGAATAGAGGCATATTATTTGGGACAAACATTTTTTCACAGCCATTCTGGATACTGACTATAATGTCTCGGAAATGTTGGCTTAAAGGATTGTGGAAAAGAAGTGCCGTATGGACTTAACTTGAGCATGGCAGCTCAGAATAATCAGGAGGTGGTGAAAGGAGCGACGGTCACCTCATGGTATGTTTTAGCGGCGTGGGTGGAGGAGATGGGCATTCTGTTTTTCCCCTCGCTCTATATGTTTGTCCCTGAGCGCAGAATGTTTTAGTGATTTACCTTTCATCGACTGAAGGGAGTTTTAAATTGCTTTCACAGCAGTTAGGGGCTTTATCATCCCAATGCAAAGAAATATTAAACCCTCAGCCTGTCTGGTCATCTGGTATTTTGTTGAATGGAAAACATGAAAATTAGGTAACGACAAGAGGAATCATTTTGGTTGCTTTACTGAGGCGCTTCACTTTGAGCTGCACGCCAATATTATTGCACTGTCCATGCTTACATGCTTGTCTTAGATAGACATATATTAGCATAAGGCCATGATTTTTGCAAATGCAAATTGCAGCTGAGAGCGATGGGAATATCATTTGCAATTTGCAGATATTTGGTAATTTCCTAGATAAGCCAACAAATGTTTTGACCTGATGTTAAAGCTAGATGAATGATCAGGGAACACCGATTTTTTCGGGTGCCGACTCGTGTGTTTGCAGTGGCCGCCGACGTTAAGTGATGACTTATAAACAAATCAGTGGCGCTGTTGGTGCTCCCGCTGTCCACTTTGATAGCGCTGCTGTTGTTTGAGGGATCCTTCTTTTTGGAGACTCACATTTAATGTCTTCATCAGAGACTGTGCATAAAGATGGACGATACGAGAGCTGCCCATAAGCCAAGCCAAAGCATTCTGGTTGCCCTCTGGTGGTGAGCTGCAGTATAGGTCATAAACCTCTCTCTCTCTACATTAAATCCAGGAAAATCTCAGTCGAACTCAAAGTACACCTCAAATAAATGTGGTTCCTCTGGTTTTAGGTAGGTCTTATCTCTCTGAGCTATAGGTGAGATGTTGATTTTTCTGATCTGTTTGGTTTCAGTTATGGGTGTATGAAGGCAGGCTTCATGCCGTGGCCCTGCTGCCCAGCTGCTCCTGCGCAGACTCTCACTCCAAATGGCTTAGTTTTTGTACAATGGGAGGAAGTGGCTAAGCGTCATCTGTCTTTTTTTCTCTGAGTGGTCTTTACACTTAAGTGTCTCATGGTAGTATTAGAGGTCAGGGCCATGGGGAGGAATCAATCCACTGCGTAGCCAGCTTGTAAGAATTATTGAGGAAGTGTGCAGACGTCTCCCTGGACTTATTTGCTCTTTTCTTAAAATTAATAGATTGTGATAATGTTGATTTCCAGTCTGAAAATATCCTTTATCCATTTTTTTTCTTTGTTTTACTGATACTAACTGTTTTGCCATGTGTGTTAGTCATGGCTACATGTTGGGCCTTGTTCCAAACTGCTGTTATGATTATTGAAGGTACCAAGAAGGGACTGTTCAACAAGGATCAGTTTTATAAATGAAAATCGACCTGCTTACGTCTACAGCAGCAACTATCAGCACCCCTTGTAATCATGAAATAGCGTGAAATTTTACTCCTCTGGGGTCTTTCACTTAATTACAAAGATAAACTGAGTCTTTTTTCCTGCTCTTTGTCTTCCCTTGCAGTGTTGTGTTTCTGTTTAGATTCCAACTAATGATTGAGCCTGCTGGGAGAGTTCATCCGGAGTACATGCGTAATGTCCAGCATTTACCTAAAGGAAGCATCGTCTTGACTGTTTGATGAATGCTGACTCTCTCGTCTGCATTCACACGCAAACACACACACGTGCACACACATATATGCGACTATTCTCTCAGACATGCACTCTCACTCTCACACAGGAGTCCATTCTGTCCACGCTGGATAGGCATAGCAATGAGATATTGGGACAGTAGAAGTAAGAAAAAGGCACATTCATCACCAGTCCCGAGTATGGTTTTACACACACAAGCATGCACTTTGTCTAGCGAAGAAACTTTGTGCTTTTCAACTGTATTACTGTCTCAGTAACTTTGTTTGGTCTTCCATTAATATGTTATTGCCCTAGGACTGTGGAGGTGTTTGTTTGGGTTATATATATATATATATGTGTGTGTGTGTGTGTGTGTGCGTGCGTGCGTGCGTGCGTGTGTGTGCGTGCGTGCGTGTGTGTATGACTTCTCTCTGTAACTGTAGTAACTGTAGGTTTACCATCTTATAGAGAGGCTGGCAAAGTCACAGTTGGACATTTTGGGCAACATGTGCCTTGTTGCTGAGAGTTGGATGAGAATATTGAAACTGTTCTCAGGTCTGCATAGTAAAAATGTTGCGACAGAGTGCAGCTTAGCTTACGTCATCACAGGGATTGGAAACAGGATGGAAATGCCAAACCTGTACGTCTATTTAATTAACACGTTATGTCTTAAATGACCTTAATGGAGCCCAGCTGCAAGCGATCAGGTGCTTTGGTTGCTATGATACGGAAATCATTTGGAATAATGGTTCATCTTTCTGTTGCAAGTGCCTAATTTTGATGATAGTCTTGTGCTATCAACAATTAAGGGATGTGAAGGTACTTGAGCACGTGCACTGCCTCTTCTTCCGGGTGAATGGAAGGGTAAAGTACACAGGGACAGAGGAAAGACCCTCTGGTCGTTATAGGTTAAACAGATTTTGTGGGGTTGACATTGACTTGAATATTCAGGACCATTAAGTCCTCCACCCTTGTTGTTCAGCAGATTTAGTTTTAAGAAACGGCATTTCATTGCAAATAATTCAAACAAAACGTTGCATTCGATGCATTGGTTCTGCTCAAAGTTTCTTCCCAACAGGGGTTTGACACATTACTGTAATTAAGTTGTTTCTTTGTGTACTGTTGCAACTTTTATGCTTTTCATGATGAGAATTTTACTATTTACTATTACACTATTTTTACATGTTGAACATGTTAGCGAGTAAAAACGATAATGTCCTAAAATTTAAGATGATGTCATTATAGGGGGAAGGTTAGCATTACTGTGTCATGAAAAAGTGTCTGCATCTACCTCAGTCAGTCAACCATTTAATGCACCACATGGAGAGCATGCTAAGGGAAACAAACACACCCCAATGTTAGCTGACTCTGGTTTGGCTGAATGTTAAAACGCTCACAGTGGATCCTGAGCTAAAATTGCTACCTTTCTTCTTCCTTCAGTGCGGCGTGTGACGACTTCCTCTGTCTTTTTGAAATGTTTGAAAACTTTGAGGACCACAGTGGCAAAATGGACCGGTTGTAGTGGGACAGAGTTTAAACGGGCTGGTTATTATATGCAAAGAAGGTGAACAAAGAGCAAACTGAGGGTGGCAAAGGAAGAATTATGTCCAGATAGGTGAGGACATCCACTTGTAACCTTGATGTGTGTGTGAGATGATCCGTGTAAAACTATGTCACACTCTGTGCAGCAGGATGGCAGTTATTTCTATAAGGTATATTCCTTTATGCACCTACCATAGTGAGCACAGATGGTTTAATTTATTCATGGCCCTGTGTTTAATTGTCTCAATTTCTTTACTCTTTTCAGGTTAACTGTAGTGAAAGGCTATTTTATATTCACTGTATATAGAAGATAATAATCAAAAGTATGGACAAGCTACAAAATCAGCAAATGGAGTTTGTCACTTTGGACATAAGGACTTGGTAGCTTGATTATGTGGCTTGATAGTCTTTAAATTAAATATTGAAATTAGTGGAGTGATAGTATGTAACCCCCCCCCCCCTTTTTTTTTAACTTAACCATGTCATGTGATCTTACTGTTTCACAGCAAATATTACTGAGGCTGCAGAAGAATGCAGATGTATGGTAAATAAAGGAATTCACATTATTGATACTACTTCTTCTGTGATAAACGCTACATTTTTAGAAATGACTGTACAGGTCCGGTTTTGATAACCTGCACCCACCCAGACCTGTAGAGTTCAGTACCAGAGCCGACCCGTTAATTATCTCTAAATCAGACCCGTGCCCATCTGCACCTATTATTTTAAGTCCCGCAATCCGACCAGTGGACCTTGATTAAACACACAGGCTTTGAAAGTTGTGTTCTTTACATTTTACATGTTTACAAGCAACAATACCACTGACGATGTCATTCTCCCGGTCTGTTACCGCACAAAGCTTCTCCCAAAAGTCCACTGTCTGATTTTGCTTTAATAGCCTCCATCTTCATGCAGCTGTCAGCGAGCCCACATCACACACATCATCTGTGATGAAAGGTTGTACTGTTGTCTTTCACAATAAAGCCATATTATGGCTGAGTTGGCTTAATAACAGTGATTCACATACAGTATATGGTGAAATAATGTGCATTATATTTTGTTCTCGCCTCCCCTGCCGACCCGCACTTTGTTTATTTTTACCCATGCCCATGACCATGAATTTATATAACTATATTTATTTATCCGGTACAAAGTGTTTTTCCAGGTTACCCAATGGGTACCCGCCCTGTTGCAGGACTGTAATACACGGTCTAGCCATATACTCAGTATTGTCGTTGTCTTGTTATATTTTTAGGAATTTTTACAAATCACATTTTTATGAAAACTAAATAGATAGATCACAAAAACACAAAACACAGAAGAAGGGTTTTTGATGAAGTCCTATTGTGTTTAATTACAAACTAGCAAGGCTACATAAAACCAGCCCTTGTCAGTTTCTTACTGTTATGTAGACATGTAGTTGTTGATGAATGAGCTTAATAAATGAGAGGCTGGTAGGAAGACCTACGTTTAGACTGTGAATGTCACTTTCGTTCAGTTTCTCTTTTCTTAGACTGACACCCAATAACTGGTGCTCAAATTGTTATATATGCATACAGTGGTATCTGTATAAAAAAAAAAAGAGCAATTGAGCATTTTTACTAAAATGTTGAACTGTTCCTTTGAGACCTGACTCTACAACAAGTGGGCCAGCTCAAAATATGTGACACCCGCAGAAAATAATCCCCTAGCTGGCACGCCGAGCTATTGTTGAGATCCGACACCAGAAAGTGTTTTCCTTCGAGACCGTCTGTGGAATTAAAATAGCACTTTACTTAGCCTGGAAATCAGGCTAATGAATATGTAAGGAGAACTGTCTTTGTCTCGCCCTCTAGCTCCCTAAAAGAAAAGTAAGACAGATATCATAGATTTGATATGATGCCACTGGTGATCTCTGCATGCATGTAAGGATTAATTTACTGCATTTAATCTCTGCTAGATTTGTCCAAAGATTTCTTTTTTTTCAATAGTTCTCATTTCATTTATAAAATCAGTATAGCATCCCCCCTCCATCTGTCACACTTTTTTTTTTTTTTTTTTTACATATATCTCTATCACTCAGCCCTCCTTTCAGCTGCTTTTTCTCCTCTTCTTCCCTCCCTGTACTCTTTCTCTTAAGCTATTTCCCCTCCCCTTTAGATTCAGGGGCCTACTCTTGGCACAAGTCAAACACAAAATTCTTTTTCCACTTATGCCAGTAAAGCTGTTTTTGTTAGGAAAGAGACAAGAGGACAAAGGGATGCAGAGAGACAGGAGAGAGATCCTCACTCGTCAGTTCCGACAGGGCTCTGCTCACCCATTTGGCTGTGTCAGACTGAAGCGTCAACTCCAGTTGTACATGCAGGCATATCATTAAGAAAAAATGCCTTTTGTAAGAGTCAGCCACTACTTGTCTCTGGAAACAGCTGAGTGTTGTCTTCAGTGACTGCAAAAACTGTCACCATGACAAGGGCAACAGCAGTTTGCGAGCGCGTTAGAATGCCAGAGGTGTGTTTTTTTCAATTGATTTATTTTTTCACTAAAATCAGATTCTGATGTAACTGTTGGATTATCGCCAATAGGAAAGTAAAGGTTCATGTATTTCAAATAAACGGAGGCAGAATGGAACAAATGCTCCTGGTCACAGCACAATGCAAGTGCTCCACCTGTTGGTCAAGGTCTGCACAGTAAAGGAAAGGTGGATGTGTTACAGAATTCTAATGTTGCCTTTCTACATTTTTTTCCTGCCTTTATGTATAAAGTATAAGTGTGTTTTGTGTATGAATTATGTTTCCTGTGTGGTCTGTCAGTGGCTGCCGCTGCATGTCCGTGGTCCACCCTCTGTTTCAGAAGGTGGCAGTAACGCATCAAAAAGCTGTTTGCGAGCTGATGAACAAAACAAGAAGAAGAAGAAGCACGCTCGCGTGGCCAAGCAAATTTTGTCTGTCCAGACAAAATTTGTATACATATTTTGAGAATGAAATGTCCTCTTATTATCATAAAATAATATTATCTTATTATCATCTTATTATCATTGCAATTATCATAAAAATGTGTTTTTAGAGAGATCATATCAACATTGGTAAAGACGGTTATCGGTCAAAATATTTACACTGGTGCATCAGTATTTTCGGTGGTGTTGTGCGCTTACAGAAGTGATCCAGAAAGCATGTCCACGTGCAACCAGACGCTCACACATGCGCTAAAAATCAAGTTTTTAAGCTCTGAATCGTTTTTAATCAGTTTTTTTGCCCCATTTCTCCTTTTCCTCCCCATACGTCTTCACCCCTCCTTCCCACCTCTCCCCCCCTTCTCTGTCGCTCACCCTGTAGGTTTAATAAAATACAGAACACGAAGAACACCATGAAGAAGGACGGCATCAGCTCTCTGACCTACAGACTGGTGCAGGTCAAGAGGTACCCTCTGTACACAAATGTCTCAGTGGAGATCGGCAAGCCGCCGCTACGGCCGTTCAAGGGCTAGAGAGAGAGAGAGAGAAAGAGGGAGATGGGAAGAAGAGAGCCTGCAGGAAGGAAGTAAAGAGAACATATCTGGACAGATGTGGAGCGAGAGAGAGAGAGAGAGAGAGAGGAAAAAGTAACAAGCACATCACAGTCTCTTTCTTCCTCTCTATTTCTTTTATCATTTCATTTAAGGACTCAGGCTCTTTTTTCGTACAACTTTTTCAAGCAGCGAGCGGCTTCACACCTCCTACCTTTACCGAGCAGTGACTTCGGAATGGAAGAGCGCAGAATGTCGCTGGCTCACCAAACGCTGGAGTGTGTCCATTAACGGTCGCTTGGAGGCCGGAGGGGCAGCCAACGCCGAGGACGCTGACACGAGCCACTGTTGGAAACGTTGCTTTGAAACTGATTTAGGGGACGGCATCGAGTGGAATATTTTACCAAGGTCGTGCAAGCAAGGCGAAAAAAACAAAGAAATTAGCTTTTTAGGTGAATTCAAGGACAGGACACGTGACTGCTGAAATGAGATATCTTTGTGAGAATTTCTAGTCTCAGACATTAATGAAGATGGTGACATGCAGTGTTGGTCGATGGGATTAAATCTGACAGATTGCATATCAAAGAGACCCCTCTCTCTCATCTTGACAGATGATGCCAGTGGACATTTTAATATTGACGTTTATTAGTCGGGGAGTCACCTGTTTGGCTCAAATTACTCAATCAAATCCTCTCTTATCAATGAATGAATGTGTATCGTGCCTGCATCCACCGCAGAGGACTGGTAAACAGCGCTGGGGCACACTGGTGTAACATGTCAGTCGGCCACAACAAACTCCAGAAAACTCCCTTTTTCTTCTCCCTCTTTTTTACATATGTAAACTCAAACTTTGGGAACAGATGTGGACCTATCGGAGCAGCGGAAAAGTCTTGCAACAAAAGTAAACAGGCTGAAGATGTGAGAAGGTTTCTCTTGTGCTGAATGCAGAGTGATGTGGACAGCTCAGAGGTGATCGTGTTAAAAACCCACGTGTCAGAGATCAGGTTCCTGGTCTCCTTTTCAGTCCACTTGAGCAAACAGTTTTAGGTAGATAAGCTGTGCTTTAAAGGGGCATTTCTGTCTCTACGAGTTGCAAACGCTCGAGGTTCATTATTTGATTGGATAAATTTATAAAACGTTAGCATATTTGAAAAGGGTCAAAGATCAGAGCTGAGCTGTCAGGATCCAGAAATGAATGGTCTTTTACAGGAAGAAGTGTCATAGATAAGAAAGCCCTTGTAGCCTTTACATCTGCTTCAAAAACATGATTTTAAGATGCTATTTTGTAGCCACAACATATCCTGGAAGTCAGATTTTCTTCAATTACAGTTCATCAAAACTTGATTCAAACTGTTACTGTAATTTTCTCAGCTATCATTTTTTTTAAGTCTTTGAAAGCAACGTCTCTCATATCCAGGAGGAGGAAATGATGAGGTCTTCTGTTGATTTACTGTGAATTTAAAGGAGAGTGTGTCTATATCTGCTTCAGAATTTATCCATATCAGCTGCCGCTTCCACATCACCATCTATTTTAACTCATTTTAACTCAAGATTTTCTCATTTGTGTCCATAATTTCCTCTGTAAATCTTTGCTCATGAGCTCAGCACTCCCATGCCATTGTTTTATGTTTCCTTGGCTCTGCTGTTGACGCCTGAACACACTTATGCCTTCAGACATTATCTATACTAATGAGTAAGGAAGGTTGTTTCTTTTTATTGCTGAAATGTAAATGTTATGAGTGCATATTTTTTCTTTGGTTTGATGATAACAAGCCTCTGGAACATATATCCACCTGTCTGTGGAATTTTTTGCGTCACTCTGAACAGTTTTGAGCTTTTATTTTTTTGTATTTTTGGCCTCCTCTTGGGTCAGCCTTAAGGCACAAATGTTCTGTATGCTTGCCTCAAGGAATATTGGATTCCTCCTCTCCTGAGTGCATGCACAGACATCCGTTTTTCTTTGTGCTATGCCCTCTTTCGCTGCCTTTCCCTTTTGTCCCTGTGCCAGTGCAGACTCAGTCACATTGTGTTGGGCCCTCTTCAGTCTCAGCTGTGTCTCACGAGGGGGCTTCCACCTTTCAGCAGATGTGTCGACGGGGGCCTCTCTTTGCATCCCTCACTCTGTGCCATTCACTCCCTCTTTATTCTCCCTAGTCTGCACATCCCGACGACATGTGAAACCCTCTGTCTCCCCTCTTTTTTCACCCCCTCCTTTCTGCTATTCACTGTCTCGCTTTTATTTGGGTAAATGCAGAACTCTCAGACCACATGCGAGCGGATCTGTGCAGCCCCCTCTCAACACTTTTCATGGTTTACCCTGTGCAATATGACACCCATCCTGCTTTATACTCATTGTTTTGAAGTGCATTGAGAGGTGTTTACACATTTTGAAGGGTGGTATCGGACAGATTTCTTCCTCTAACTCACCTGTTGAACGTCAGGCAAATTGGTGGATGTTGTTTTGATTTCCCCATTTTTCCAGCATTAAAGTGGGTCTATCACAATTTTCTGTTTTCTCTCATAACATTAGTCTGATTTCAGAGAAGCTGGGGTACCTTAGTTTTTAATCCCTACCAGTAGGAGTCAAGAAACCAAATCAGTGGATACTGCTTTTCCCACAATGCATCTGGATAGTGTCTTGTATGGAGCTGCGAAGTTGGAGCAGCAGAGCGTCATTTATTCCATGTGCATCAAACACGGAAATGCTAATTCCACACGTTCATTATAGCAGGGACCATCCGTCAGTCAGCAGCTGCAGTGGCTCATGGGTATTGCAGTTGTATTGAAACACGACATGATGTTTTATTTTATAAAAATAAAATAAAAATAAATTTGGTAGTTAACTTAAACCAGTGTTATTGTGACAGGAAGTCCTATGTTTCTATGTTAAATGACAGGATATTGTTTAAAGACAGTGGGGCAAAAAAGCAACCAGTAACTCCTGCAAGTTCACATAGACACCCTCCCGCACTCCTTTTTAGTCTATATCAACACCTTTATTTCATAAAGCAGTCCTTTTTTCGCTCTCTCATCTCCCCTCAGAGCAGCAGAAGACGTTATACAACTGTTGTCAAAGTGTTACTCCTTATAAAGAGCATACTGAACACAACTTCCTGTATAAAAAGTGTGGCGTGCTCCTTTACAGTCCTAGCTTCATCCCTGTCTAGGGTCAGTCATGTAGAGGAAGTTTAAGCTGAGCAGCAAGCGTTCTTAGGGAAAATTTTTGTTTCTTGTTGGACTTTTGATGCTGTTCCAGTTATCAAGCAAACCTATGGGGGTTAAGTGTTTGAAACTTTTTTTTGTTGTTTGTTTTTTTTCCCCCATCCATTTTTTTGCTCGTCTGCTGCAGAGAGCAGACAGGACTTTGAGGACTGTTGGGCATTTTAAAACTATAACGGAGTCTCTAGCTATGGTTTTTTTTGTACAATGAATGTTGAAAATGGTAAATCTTATATAGAATGCATTAAGTCATATCAAACAGACCTTTTCTATACAATCAATAAATCTGATGATTAAAGATTATAAAATGGACTAGTTGCTTATTGTGTATGTGTTGTGTTCTGACAGGTTACTGATGAAGTCGATCAGACTCTGGATGGACAGAAACCTTGAAGGTGCACAGTCAGTTTTTCATACTGACAGATTTTTGGCAACCCTGCTCCTGCTGCCATTAAAACTCACATTTAGATCTTTTACTCTTGTTTCTTTGTCATCGCAGCAAGTCGGCGAGCTAAAAAGCTGCATCACCTTGTTGATTACACTTGGCCTGACCCCCCTTGTCTTCTTCTCTACCACTTTCCAAACAGTGTAAACATCATTTTCATGCTACCAGGTAGAGGCATCTCTTCTCAATCGACTTTTTGCATGAGGCAGAAAACTTATAGACTTATAAAGTTATATGAAGACTTATAGGTGTGATTTACATCAAATCCCTTTTGTCTTTATTGAAATTACACTTAGAGGAATAGTTTTGAATTTTTTTGCAGAGAATTGGATGAAAAGACTACAGACACAAGTTTGTGCCTGTTTAAATAAAGGAAATGATGACAAATAAGGCTACAACCACCAGCTGGCTAACTTAGCTTCTACCAACATGGCCAAAGAGAAAGGCTATATCATTCAGTCTCATTGTGCTGTTTTTGTGCATAACAAACAAAAAAAATGTAAAATATGAATAAGAAATGCCACTTTGGATATATAGACTAGCTTTTGGCTAAACTAAGCTGAGCTTGTTTCATATCTATGACCAGGCAGCTATCACTCTTTTCATCCAACTCTCAGCAAGAGAAGGAAAAGGGAATTAACCCGTTTCACAAAATGTCACACTATATGTTCTGTGTTTCTTTCTGATTAACCAGGAACTAGGATGGTAAAAGTAAAAGAATATTTAGCCTCATTTTTCAGAAAATATATATGAAATAAGACTGAAATCATTCAGGTTTCCTAATTAAAAGAAAAAAAAAATAAAAGACTGATGGTAAACCAGGCAGAAAGAACCTAACAGTGTGAATTACAGCAGTAAATGTCACTGGTGATGACAGACTACATGCAACAGCAGCTCAGGGGTCTTAAATATGCAGCAGGGTAAAGATCATTAAAGCGCCAAGTCTGCACGTTAACATTTAACAACAAAATATTTGGTTTTGTTCAGTGGTCCCTCATGATTAAAGTGGTACATAATGTCTAATAACAATAGGAAGACATGCTAACCTATGAGGCTACATTCGCTGCATTTCATTATACACAGAAGACAAGTCTAAAGAAATTACATGAGAGCTGTGAACTTCCATCACAGATAACAAGGCTACACTTTTTTCTTATAGAAAATGAATTAAAACAAAGTAAATTCCGAGCATTGCTCCCTCTCTACAGTGCACTGTTAACACGTAACATTCCAATAAATGCATTCAAATATCCCCCGTGTCTACAACTAGTACAGTCTGATGCTAGGCCATAGTCTCATACTATACATTACAATTGGGATGGAAGCTGAAACAGCGCCATCTCTAGAGAAAAAGTAACTAACAAATTGTTGCTTTACTGGCATTTCCTCATCTAAATCGCATCACAGCTGTGCAAGCCTTTGGGCGCCGCACCAAACTATGACAGGTCAAATCTCTCATCATCCAATCGTTTCATTGGCTTTGTTCCGATGGATTCGTTTTTACACAGCAAGTGTCCAGAAATGTAAGAAAATGTATATATACAGCCTATGCATACCCCTTGGCTAACTATCTTTTAATGAAGATTCATGCTCTCTGTCGAATCAAACTTTTTGTGGACAGGCAGATAAAATAGAAATCTGGAATCTGGAATATGTGGTCACGTGTCAGGGGTCAAAAGCGTTGCTTCTAGCTCCTGGCCGATTTCTTTAATCGTGGATTAAATGGATGTCTGAGTTCAGCGTAAGGGCTTAGGGCGTGTGAGGCAATCAAACATCTAATTTTCACATCGCTGCAGTCCACATGATTAAATAGAGAGTTATAATCATGTTTTCACTGGTTCTGCCAGGCTATGATTCATTTTTTCAGCCGGAGGGACACATGTCTGTGCCACAGTGTAAAATATTTGGAGTTATTACTGCCATGACTTGCTAACGTATGCGTAAGCGAGCTAACGTCTACCACAGCCTGCTTCTATCTGCCACAGCGAACGTACATGTGCTTAAAGCTAATATCTGCCACAGGTATGCTAACTGCGTGCCACTAATAGTTAACGTGGTGGCACAAAATAATTGGGCCAAATGAAACATTGTGGCAGACTACCCTGCGCCAGTGATGTTTCGCCATATTTATCAAGTTTTTTGTTCATATTGGTCAACTGTCCGAAATAAGTCTTAAGTTACAAGGTGTTCAGAGCCTGTTCTGTATCGTTTTGATGAAAAACAACCTACTTGTGTTTTAGGAATGTGTACTGCAGAAGCATAACTTCAAATTAAAGAAAAAGGTTGTACATCTAGATACGGACAAACAGCCCATCTACTCAATATGACAACTTAAAATAAGACTTATATTTAGGTCCCGTATTTAGATTTAGATTAGATGTTTTAGATTTGCAAATTTGCAATAAATGCCAAACCAACTAGCGAAGAACCTGGAGACTTCAGTGGTTCTCATCAGTATTGCAGAGCTATTGGAAGACGAGGCTTTGCAGAATGGCTTCTGATCTGTCTTTAAATGATTTTCTATTTAAATTTTGGCTCTGTCGGCGGCTGCAGGTTATCCTTAATGCGTGGCTCTAGAACCCGTTCGGCTGGTGACAGTTGGTTCTCAAAATCAGTTTTTGTGCGAGGACGTCTGTTCAGGCGTGCAGTTTTTGAGGCGGGAGCAGGTGGCGAGGCGGTTTCCCTCCCAGTAGCCGGCGTCCTGGCCGTCGTGGCAGCGGCACTTGGTGCAGGAGTCGACCCAAGTGGGCTCTCCTGCAGGGATCACCCGACTGCGTGACGCGTTGACATAGCAGTTGGGACCTGGAGGGAGATGGGTGACAGCAGATGTAGGCGTAAATGCAGACCAACAAATACTACAAACAGGGTGCACCAAAGAGTGCATACACACTTGTAAATGTTCAAATGCATTATTACTTCATTTGTCAGTGGTTTTTCATGCAGTGGAGAAGATAAAAAAAAAAACTTGTCGACCCTGTTTTTGGCTTACCATCCTTGCATTCAGGGCAGCATTTCCCAGGCTGGTAGATGGGGTTCACACATGGTGGAGGGGCACAATCTGCGACTAGACAGCGGGCGATGCCATCACTGTCACAAGTGCACTGCTCACATTCTGATGGCTGGAAAAACACGTACATACGCAGAGTCTCAGCATGGATCATGTTTCCAGCAGTACCTCTCAATAGGGGGCGCCATTTACCTTCAATTCCCTGCTGGACCCTCGGGTTACATACCAACATGCCACACTGTAAAACTGTCCTCTTTCTCTGGTGTATCCAACACGTTCTTTTCAGAGGATGGTATTCCTTCAACCTTCGTGTTAATCAATAGTCCTACACATACAGTCTGTACAAGCATACTTCAGTTTCTGGCTTTGCAGTGACCACTGGCTGATATTTAGAGACTTGAATTGCTGCAGCGTACATACGCTATGAGACGATTTGGGATGTTTTGGCAATTTTTCGACCCTTTGCTTCAAAACAGAGGGGCCTGCAGGCTCCCTGTGTATTTAAGATTGATTTTATTTAAAATGTTGGGCCAGCACAAATGGTAAAAGAGGTGACACTGTAGTCTTAACAGTCTTAACTTATGTCCAGTAATAACCCCCCGGTGAGTCGGTAGCACTTCAGTAAATTCAAAGTAAATTCAATCAGAAATGAGTGAATTTGAAAAACGTGGGGCCTGATTTTAGATTTTAGGTAGCACTGATGTACTGTGCAGTGTACAACGCTGCCAAAAAGTACCAAACTCATACTTAAACTCAAACTCTACAAGTAAAGACATCTTGTTGAAAAATGACTTTGGTAAAAGTGAAAGTAGCCAATGAATGAAAGATGTATACACTTTGTACACAGTGCATATGCTTATCGTCTTATAGCCAATAATCATATTCAATATTCGACATATTTCCTAATTATTAGAAAGTTTTTTGCAGTCTAAACACAAACATTAATACGCTTATTGGGAAATTTGCGTTGGCTCTGATGCAGTCATCTACAGAACATCTACATCTACATGAAGTTATTTAGAAATGTTACATGTATAGTAAACGTTAAGTATTTGCCTCCAACGTGCAATGGAGTGGACGTTTAAATGGCAGAAAGTAGCACAGAGTTGTACACTTCCATTCCCCATCACTGGCGGGGAACCTGCCGAGTTTCTACGATCTCAGAACATTCAAAGCCGAAACTCGTGGTGGAGTCGTCGCGGCCGGTCCCCGGCGGCCTTACCTGGAAGCTGTGGCCCAGCTCGTACACCACACCGCGGTACTCGCAGCCGATCCTCTCGCACCGGGGGCAGCAGTCGGTGGGGTAGTGGCTGACGTGGATGCACGCAGCCGGCAGAGACGTGCACTCCGTGCGGGAGCACGCGGAGCCCTCGGCCGTGCACTCGCACTGGGTGCAGTGGTCGGAGTCCAGAAAGTACCATTCCCCCACGAAGTAAAGGCTCAAGCTGCCTGCGCGCAAAGCAGCAGCGCCACGACGGTCGCACGCGTCGTGCGCTCTGGGGGACGGCGGGCCATGGTGATGAGTCTCACTCTGCGTGTCCACAGGGAAGGGTTAACAGTCAGGCCAGTGAAGCGGCAACCCCGCTGTAGTCTGGTCTGGATTTGGGAGGAAATTACCCCAAGTTTGTATGTAAAAAGATGAGTTTTTCACATTGTCAGTGAGCGCTGAAGCCCCCTTCCAGAGTCCGCACGTCTGCACAGAACTCCGGCGGAGTCCGGGAGAGGCTGGAGGGTGGGGGCATGAACAGGGAGCCTCTCTGGGAGTTCAAACGCCTGTCTGAATCTACACACTGTCTTTAGGCCACAAAACTGTCTTCAACCTAATTAATGATCACACGGCAGAATTTTCCTCATCGTTTTTTGTTACCAAAGCAGAATTGAACAGCGTGTGAACCAGACAAAAGGCCTATAATTAGATTTCTAGAAGCCTGCCGCTGACAGTTCAACAGTCTCGCGATATCTCTCCCCTTAGCAACGTAGATGTTTACCCTGGATACGGCATTTTTTTCACAAGGAGCTAAATAAGGCGCATGTTTATTTCTCTGGAAAAGAGCTGTAAGAGCTAGGTGATATCAGATGTAAGTAAAGCAGTTTTACCATCCTGCTGTCAGCGTTTCATCTACAGATGATTTAAACAGTTATTGTGAAAAGGGCATCATAGAATAATACATTTTAGTTGTCTGTTTGGAGCACAAATGGAGGCAATTTTCAATCGAATGCTTTGATGTGACGCTTTGACACTTTCTTTTTGGAATACACACAGTGTAAAGTGATTTTATATGGGTTTTGGACTAAAACAGAGCATATGTAAACCAGACTTCATACACCAGATATTCTAATCTACAGGTTAACTCCCTTTGATGTGTTGCGATCAAAGGCTGTTTAATCCATTGCTTCTGGCTTCTGGCTCCTTTCAGTCGGCTTCTGTTCCACTAAACGCTGCCTGGGATGCACTGCGACGCCACATTATTGGGTGCGTAGGTATGTTGAGTCTAAAGCCAGAGTGTTTTGTTTGTTTTGTTTTCAGAATGAACAAACAAATGCACCGACTGGCTCCAATCCAATATTATTGGTCATAAAAGGTGGGTGGTCCCGCCCACATTCAGTGGTTCTGACCAGAGTCGGGGGTAACATGTAGGTCCAGCTGTAGACGAATGTTATTCTTCTATGAATATCTGTATTGGCCAATATTGATGTGCTTGGTTGGCATTGGTTTGTCACCAATTTGGTGCCAGTGGCTGATAATAATCTGTTTCGTCTCATTCAATTCTTAATGGTTACATCCGCTGGCCTACACATGGCTGCAGCTTAAAAAGATCCCCTTTAAAGAAAATCAGGTCTTGAAAACATGTCCATGTGGTGTTTTTTACAGACTACGACGCACGTCATGGCCAAAATAAGCAGTCAGCGTCCTGACTGAGGATGTCTGCCTTCGTTCTGAGAGAACAATAGTACAATAGAATGAGAATACTTAATGAGGGAGGTTCACATTCTTTAAAGGTGCTCCTCAGTCATTCATAGATTTGAGGAAATCCACTGTCATTCTGGTCAAGAGCTCTGAGTTATGCTGTGTATATTGTTCTGTTCCTGCAGTTTCTCTTCATTCCTTCACCTCTAGATTGCCACTTGTATGCAGTCTCCTGATGGAAACCAGCTCTGGTGCCCCGGCCAGTCTCTGTGGAGTCTGATCGCTGAACATGTCGCTGGGTCAGAGCTGCCAAAGATCCGCACAGCGCTGGGCAACTCCCTGCTCGACATGTATACAGACATGCACTCCGAGGTAAGAGCTTTGTTCTGACTGCAAAAGGCTTTTTTCTTCCTTCAGGATTTGGATTAGACTCAGCCGATGAGCTTGTTTCACACCTACTGTTTTGTGTTTCCAAGAATTCAGACACACGGTGCGTTTCTGGCGGAACCCTCTGAATACCTCACACCATCTAAAAATATATATTTCTGAGGGAGAGTCAAC
>KV751351.1:922991-936737 GCA_001698575.1 Mola mola | reverse complement strand
TAAGATTCTGACGTAGGCCAGTTTGGATACATAGGCTCATTAATTACATTCCCGGACTCCCTAATAAAAGGTGGGTTAACTGGCACTGTGCCGCGGTGCGGTCAAACCAGACAGACATCAATATTTGCTCAAGGCCAGCTAAGCTCTTGGCCCCAGAGCCCCTCGTATTGGAAACATAAAAAGGTCTCACACATGAAACACTTGCAGCATCGAAGAGGAAAAACTCTGCAAAGGTGGAATCTTATAATCAACAGGACATTTTTCAGGCGGAACGTGAAGAGTGGTTTAAATCTCCTCACAAATCGTTAATACACCTCAAAGTTAAAAAGAGCTAAATTTGACAATGAATCTTGGGCTATCGTGAAACTTGGGCTTTTTTTTTTTTTGCCCCCAACAGTCTAAAACCCACCCAGTTATCAAAATAGCTGAGTGTTTTGTCGATTAAAGATGAATCTGTTTGAATCAGCTTTAAATGAAACTCATTAATGCTTTAGTGGTTGTAATGTACTGGGTGATTGACCTTAGAGCTCCTCTACTCAGAGCCATTCTACATGAATTACATAAGAGGGGTCATGGATTGTGCACTTAATACCGAGTGAATTTCACAAAACATTCCTCTTATCAGACCTTTAATCTCTGTGTTAGCTGTTCTCCATCTCACGGTATCATTGCTCTCCTGTTCTGGTACCCTTTGCCAACTTCTCTGCTCTTCTGTTGTGTTTTTGTTCAGTTCCGAGATCCATCCGTCTGTAGATGTTACCAGCCAACAGGTCGTTCGCTGTTAGCAGAAAAACACACGGACATAGTGGGTCTGCGCCCTCAAACCACGTCGACACAGTCCGCACATCGTTGTTATGACAACGCAGCAAACGGCCAAAAACACTTTTACATGGCTGCATGCTTAAACGTAGCCATTCAAAAATTCAAAAGGAATGCCTTTCATGCATTGAAAATGGATTTAAAACACATTTACTCGTATGTAGAAAGAGCCCAGGGATCTTACTGAGTCGGGGGGTTGGTATAACAGGGTTAAAGAGGCTAATCCCTGACTGTTGATAAGACTGTTAGCAGTAATTCTTTGACTCGATTGTGACCACACAGAGAAAGAGATGGAGCCATGTGTGCGTACAGTATAGTGTGTGTGACTTTAAGTGCTGCTGTAGTGGGGGGGGTTTTCATATACAGTATGGTGTACCCTTAAGTGTCAAGTCATCAGACAGGAAAAAGACTGAGCCGGGAGCTTTCCAGGGTCAAGAAACAACAAAAGAAAGCACACAGCAGCTAACTAGGCTTCCTTCATTTATTACTTTCACAGCAAGGTGACCACCTTTTTTTTTTTTTTCCTCCACCTGCGTCTCAGTGTCTCTGAGTTTCTTTTTTCTCTCCGCTGTTCTTTCATGTTTTCATCCCTCAATGAGCCGCTGTGAAAAGTAATAGTCAATCCACACGCGTCTCCCCCATGCCCAAATACCACCATTCTTCCTCTATCAAGGTCTCCTTTGTCTCCAGTGATTGGATAAGAGGGAATATTAGCCCCTCTTTTCTTCTTTGCACGCGACCAGCCTCTCTGCACTTCCCTCAGCACGCTCCCTCTCTCTCTCTCTGCACTCTCAACGAACATTAGCCCTTTAAGCTGAACATATTCTAAAACCTACTTTAAATAATTCAGCCTAATCGCTCCCAGTGAGTCTTTCAGCTGGCAGGTTTCGGCGACGCACCCTTAAAATAGCTCTTGAATGAGATCAGCAGTCTCGCAGCAGAGGGAGAGGGGCCAAGAACTGATCCAGGATCAACTTTTTAGCCAGTGAGCTGTGAATCTTGCAACATAAACACCTCAGTTTTCCAAAGTGCGAGTCTGTGTAAGCGAAAAACATGTGTGTTTGTGTGTGCGTTTACAGCTCACTGTGTAACCGCTGGCATGTGAGCGGACACATGCAAAGACCAGAAGTTGTGTGTTTAAGTATCCTCCAGTGTATTTGTTTAAAGTCTTTGTTTGAAGTCTTTGAATGCATGTGATTGGCAGGCAACAGGTGTAGTGGTCACCAGACTTTACTGGGACACATTCACCTACATATTTTTCCTTTACTCTTTTCTGATTTCAGTTGTTAACTAAATTGGCTTTTAAATTATGGTGATTACTCGTTGATTAATGCAGGAGTGTGATCTTGTGATGCTCAGCCCTCCTGCAAGCTCAGAGTGGAAGTCCTACATACAGCTGGACATTTTATCACATTTTTGTTATAAATCCTGCAGTGAGCAATGTAGAAAAGATAGGCTCAGTAAGAAAAAAGCTCAAAAACAGCCTGGACCTGGAGCAGACAGACCTGCTGCTGTCTGATGACATGATCTGTCTAAATGTCATCACAAGTGAATGTGTGTTAGAGACATTTTGACCTTAATAACACATCCGTGTGATGTTTTTTTATGTACCGCGACACACATCATGAAATAAGCAGTCATTGCACAGAATTTCTGCTTTTGTTTTGTAATCCAAATATGACAGTTTTCAAAACAAAATTCTGACAGTAAAAAACCTAGGGAACCAGTTTTGACAGGTTGCAGCAGTGGGGCTTAATGCTATAGAAGTGAAACTTGCCATCCTGATGCATCAACTCGCAAGCAACCTTGTACAAGTAGCTCCACCTCCTCCTCCTGGGAATCCGTGTCTGCTTCAAACATGTATGGCTGAATTACTCAGAATGTTACAACCTGCCACTTTGCAGCGCATAGTAGACTAGTTTAAGAGTCAGATGATGGCAGAGAGGGTAAACTCCAGAACAGAGACGGTGCAGTGCTAAAGTAATACGTTCCTAGAGCCCCACAACCTAAAGAAGACAACTGAGTAGGATTATATCCAAGCCATTTTGAGGATACAAAGTGATTTTTTTTTCATCTGAATATCATCTAAATATGTAATTTTACAAAACAGAAAAAGGATTTTAATCAAGAGCTGGAGCAGGACTTTAATAGAGGCACAGATCTACATGGAGACCCTTTGTATCACACATTAAATAATCCTCAACGTTTTCACATTTGAAGATTTTCACTCGAAATGTGTAGAAAAAACGTTTCACCCACACTTTTGAGCTGTGTAACTGTCTGTCCCAAGTCGATGGTGTTTACAGCAGTTTACAGTAAACAGAGTCCCCCTGTGCCAAACGAAAATGTTTTCATTGATAGCAAGTAAAGCGATAAGGTGGCAAACAAAAAGACAAAAGCAGTTTAATGTCAGTGTTGGTGCTGAGTCGTGATGGTATTCTTATAATTTTAGTCAGATTTGTAGCTGAACTCACAATTTTTAGCTAAAACAAAAAAGATAAACTCACACTTTTTCATGCTCCATGTCTTTAGGCCTTGATCAGCGTTGCTCTAAACGTACATTCGGTGCCAAATCAAAGAGGAATCCTTCACCTAACTGCGTTACTGAGTATGCACCAGTTGACTCACAGTATAGTTGATTTTTTTTTTTTTCTTTTTTAAGATTATAATCTTGTTTTGGGATAATCCTTAGACATTAGTTTCCACTCTCCTAATGGATGTGTAGAACACATCTTACGTCACACTCCAAACATACTGTCCGCTCCTGCTTTAAACGAGTGTTGCCCCAAAATCCTAACTAGATTTGTGAGTATTTGTCCATTCTATCAAGTGTCTCTCGGGCACCACTAATCTGATGCAGGACTGCGTGTACTATTCCTGCTCCTTACTGATCACAGTCATGATGGTTTCAGGCACAGCTGTGGTACAAGATGTGGCAGGAGAACCAGCAAGGAAAGAGCAGCAGCGGCAGCAGGTCAGGGACCCCACACCCACACGGGCTAGGCTCTCCTCTGGCTGACCCCCCTGCAGTCAAAGAGCTTGTGAGAGCCGAAGTCAAGATGTTACTGCAGACTCTCAGAGAACGAGCCAGCACTGGGGGGAGGTAGGTGTCATCACAGAAGTGCACTCGGCATGTTATTAGTGGATTATTGAAAGGTGAATCTTTGAAACTACACAACACTTTTTTTGTTAACTGGCAGATTGGGAAGAAACAGTGATAAATAAAAATACAAATATTATTTTCATGCTTATTATACACGTTGGAGTAAAAGGCCATGACATAGATGTTAATAGCATTTGATTTTTATTATCCACATCTCATATTAAACAAAAAAAGAAAAATAACACTTCTTCAACACAATTTCCAGCTCTGATGTTGGTGCATGCAGCTTTCCGCAGCAGGACAATGTGTGGTGAAATTTGTTGTGATTTCAGACGTACACCAAGCAGCTGTAGTTGACTGAATCAGGCCTCAGTTCGGTTTTATACTGCATGTTTAAAAACAATTCCCAGTCATTAGTTCAACTTCATTAAATTACATTTTGAACACCCAGGAAAGTAACTTTCTCAACATGTGTTTGACAGCCCGAGACTTGACAAGGCAGTTTAGGCAGCCAGCATTCGCTCAATTTATTTCCTTAATATTCAATAAATGCACTTCTCAACTTGATGTAATTTATTTGTTTTTTTTCTGTCAGGATTTGTTCTTTTCTTTTCCTGGTCAGTTTTTCTACACTAAGCAACGCACACAGACGGTGTGGACAAGTAGTTTAGACTCTGTTCTCACACTGCGTCATGTTTCCCCCAACAAAGAGCGCCATAAAATGCTAAATTGTGTTTTACCCCATCACTCACAGATGTGATGGAGAGCAGGGCAACAAAGGTTTCTAGCGTCGGGATGTTGCAGGCTGGTGTGGGAATTTTGGAACAATAGGTCAATTATAGGAAGGAGACTTTCATGCATTTCACACCAATTGCCGACCAAAATTCAAACCTAAATGTAAGCTTTTAATAAAATTATGTTTACTGTTTTAATGCTCACCTTAAAACAGTTAAAGTTAGAGTTGTGTAGAAAAGAACTTAGTAAAACTGATGTAATTGAGGGAAGTACTCAAAGGGAGATAGCAATGAAGCTTAGCTCTCTGTAAATGGGTTTTTTTTTATTGTGCAAAGTCATCAGGGAGTTATAAGCTCCTCAAGAAATGATATTACTTACAAATTGCTGTTTGGTTTTTAATTTTCACCAGTAATCATACAATTCTGGTGAGAGATGAGCTTGTAGCAGTTAGTAATTTAATGACATACATTAATATATTCTGACGAATGTCAAAAAAGCCCGTTGACATGATAATGGTTAGTAAGACTGCCCTACATCCTGGCATTATGTTACAAGCTGCTAAATTGTGTTTGTGAGGATGCACAAGAGTGTGTGAGAGTCCCAGTTTGTTTGAGCTGGCCAATAACCCAGCAACTAGCTCACTGCTGTCAGGAATGTTGCCCCACGTCACCTCTCTGGTTACGCTGAGGCCTTTCGGCAAAATATTTACAAACAGTGCTAACTCTTTGCACTGCTCTGTGTACTCTTACATGATCACATGTGCACGACAAACAACATCTGTGATGCTGACAGGCTGGTGTATAACAGCTGTATGTGTCCATTCTTAGATGAGTGTAAATAACATGTTAACAAATAAGCACAACACACAAGTTCTGCTGAGGATATTGGAATTAACTTTGAGGAAATTTGGTCATAAACCAAAGAACTAGACAAACCCTTTCAGTTTATTCTGTCTGGTGGCAATCCATCCAGTAGTTGTCGGGATCTTTCAGATTGGAACAATGTGGTATTTTGACACCCCAACAGCGCCATCCTCAGAGCTACAGAGCTCTCACAGCACTTTTGTGTGTGTTTTCACTCAATTTCACACGACTGTGCAGCCTCCTGCAGTGTTTAAATTATATATAATGAATATAATGGAGCAATAAGTAAACACAATGTTTGTTATTATAGCAGCTCAGCTGGCAGGATCTCTGTAAAGTCCGAATGACATCAGTGCCTGATGTTTAAGCTGACAATCCAATATCCAAAAGGTCACAGATCTGAGGGCCACAACAGCACTGAGTCTTAAGAGTGTCAAGACACTTGCTGCTTGCACATCACAAGTCACTGTTGTAAAGTGCTTTGGCTGTAAATGGATTAGAGAAAGTCCCAGACAGAAGCAGTAATATATCCTATTGTCGATGGCTGTGTGGAAACACTAGCAAAAATTATTTGTGTGATCTGTGCCAGCTCGAATCGCTTTTCCTCTTTGAAGCTGGCTTTGGCGGTGTGGGTCTCTGGCATTTGATTGTTCAGATGGGCCTTTCCAAATCTCAGCTGAAAGGCTTTCAGGAATAAAGCGAACACACTCACCCGTAATAAAGCTTCCACTTACAGGAACTGGGCTCCACGACCCTTTCCTTTATTTGTTTATTTATTTATATAATAAATAAATAAAACATTAGCAGAATCAAGATAAGAGCAATTACTCTTGTTCGTTAATGTCTGTGTATCTGCTCAGACTTCAACAGGGAGGGTGAAAATAGCTCACAATCCAATACCAGATTTTTCCTGTGATTTTAACTATGTTTACGAGGCTGTGTGGGCGGGTGTGCACCTTGTAAACTCACATGATTTATCTTATTGGCCTCATGTGTGGTCCTGATGTGACAGCCATCCAGCCAGCCACACACACACCTCCACGTTACCTCCATGATTCAGGAGGAGCTGCCCTGGCTGTCACCCTGCCTACAGCTGCCATCTGCTTCTTTCTCTTTCCCCCCCCCCACGGGTCATTCAGAACATAGAACGTCGCTGCTGCTTCGAATTTCTTTCTAGACATCTTTTATATCGACATCCTTTGTATTTTAAAACAAGCCCAGATCCAAATTAAATAGAAAACATCGGTTCATATGGTATTTTTAGAAGTGAAAGCACCACTCATTCGTCCTGCAAAAAGCAAGAAACGAACACACAATTAGTAAATCAGTCAATGGATCAATCCTGCTGCATTTATATTCTTTTTTTTTGTACAGGGTTGTGCAGTAAACCAAGTCTAAAAAAAGAAAATGATCATGAGAGACTAAAACCAAAATAAATAGATTAAAGAAAATATTTGATATTTAATATTTCTGGGTATAGACAGTAACACTGAGTATTGTGCAGATAACAGTAAAGCGATTTTGTTGAGCGTTTCTTTGTCTGTGCTGTTGCTGCTGTAGAGGTGAGGAGGAGCTCGTGTCTCGGTACAAACCTGAGATGGTGGACTATGCTCTGGGTCACAGAAACTGCACCAGCCCCGAACGCGCAGAGAACGAAAGCCGGTAAGAATCGCTGGTACAGGAACTTGGATGTTTTGCTGACACGATGTAGTGTTTTGAGTAATCCTGGCCTCTTTTTCAAGGTTCTTTCCTCCTCTTTTGCAGACCGAGCTCTCGCTGTTCAGTCCGCTCCACCGCTGAAAATGAGATTGAGGCAGTGAGAGACAAGCTGAATGTCACTGACATCGAACAAGTGGTGGGCCGCCTCAAGTAAGTTGAATAGAGCCGTGCCTCCTGGGATGCCTGCAGCCTTACTGACACAGGATTATGAGGCTGATATTGAAATCTGATTGCTGATGACAACCAAACACTAACACAACTATATGTAGACACAAAAACAGCTCCCTCAGTGTAATGTGAAGAATTGTGATGAAGATGAAAAAAATATACGAAGTGGAACATTTTACTATTGACTAAACAGCAAATATCACTATAGACCATATAAGACACAATCATGGTCTATGTGACATCACTGCGGCGGCTCATTCTGCCTCTCTCACAGCTCAGGGTACAGTCACACATACGTGATTGCAAGCAAATGATGATCGCCTGCCACAGCAATACTTTAATACAAATGCAGAATAAGAGACACAGTGAAACCAGAGTGTTGGTTTTGGAGTCTGTCTGATAGCCTGTGGCTGTTACAGTACTTTGCCCGTCAGCGTTCACTAAAGTCGAACTCACTGAAGCTAAGATGCATCGTCGTCTGCATAGAATAGAAGTGAATCAAGAGCAAAAATTCACTACTGTTCATTTTGACTGCGACTGTAACTTTATTTATAAAATGGGCAAAAGGGTGGTGCAAGTACATAACTGAGGAAGGCCGAATGAGGCGTGGTCGATGACAGGTACACCATTTACAGTCACTCAAGGCAGTCGTTAATTATGCATAACTTTAAGTCTTTATATAATTTAGCCAAGTTATTTAACTCACTAAATTCTATATTGGTCTTGTTGCAATTAGAGATTACACAGCATTTATAAGAAAAAAGGAATAAATTAAGCATAATTTTGTTCAAGGAAATTATATTTTTTCCCCTGTTTGTTGGGAGATTTGAATGATCCCTACCTTGGTTTGGGAACCCATAACCGAGTCATCATTTTCTGTCATGTCAGATCTGTAATAGAAGTAGCAGAGACAGACCATTCATATGTTAGTTTTTAAGCACGTGATGTGATCTGTATGTCAAAGTGAATTCCTCAGAAGCATCTCCAATACCTTAGTTTTCCCCTGAACTCCCCTCGGTGCCTTCTGTTGCAGCCCTTTGTCAGTAACAGTCCATCCCTCCACCCCTCCCTGTGAGGCCCACAGGGCCCTACAGTAAGTGGGCCCACCTTGGAAGAGAGCCTCCACCTTTCTCTCTCCCCTTCTTCCCCCCTTCCTCTCTCGTTCTCTCCATCTCTCCCCTGTTTCCTGACTGGACCAAAACAAAGGGGACCATTGTCAGGAAATGGCTCCCAGAGCACACAGAAGTTTCTTTTTCAGTGGAAAGAAGTGAATAAAGTCTTCTACGGTTACGTAACCACAGAGGGGGAACGTGAGGAAGAGGAGAGGGGGAAAAGAAAATAGGGCACTTTATCCTCGGTACCCTTAAGAAAACTAGCAGATAAACTCAGACTATAGAGCAGACATCAGAAGAACCTATACTGTTGTCTCTGCTTCACTTGTTTGGCTTTCATTGTCAATCAGTCTGCTGCAGTGTGCCTTTCCAGCGTTTCAGAAATGATCATTATGTAGTGGATGTTCTCAGGTTAAACCACTGCACAAACATACAACTTTTTATACCTTATTCACATTCTGCTGTCCGCAGTGACCATTCTCATAAAATGATGATAACAAATATAAATCGTGTATTACATTTTTATTGCATTCAACAAGCCAAACCACAATTATATTAAAGGAAACCTGAGCTCTTAAGGTGTTTGGATGTGTGTGCCTGTTGTGGCTGTGCAATGAAAAGTTTCCACTTTGACCTAGATTTTAGTTCTTGGCTCAATAAGTGTTGTTTTAAATGAAAAACTGGAGTACTGATTGTGTCTGGTGTCTCCAGGTCTGTCCTACTGGAGGAATGTGATGCGCTGAAAAGGCTGGTAAAGCATTTAAAGGTAATCT
This sequence comes from Mola mola, assembly GCA_001698575.1. Taxonomy (NCBI): domain Eukaryota; kingdom Metazoa; phylum Chordata; class Actinopteri; order Tetraodontiformes; family Molidae; genus Mola; species Mola mola. The sequence continues at coordinate 927,445 of KV751351.1, read as the reverse complement.
AACAGCATTTATTGTACACAGTACTGTTTTATTATATATCTGCTAAGTTGCATTTCAGTTAGAATTATTCCACAGCACTGATTTGCACTTTAGTTGAATACAATAATTAGTTAAGAATCATTTGCGGTGCTTTATTAATTATTTTATTTGTCCAATTATTATTTGGATGTGCCTTTATGTATCCCTTAAGGAGATGTGTAATTTCTATTTGCCTTTCGGAGAATGTTAGTTCCACCCTGCTGTGTTTAGCAGGGGACAGGTGACCGGTATTAGTGTTACTCAGAGAGCAAGGTGAAAAGGGAAATATGGCGAGCCTGTGAATCACATGTGTTCGTGTACTGTTATGCCGGGTGGTGCGTTTAAAGAAGACTGACAGAAAATAATTGAAACAATTGCAGCGTGCTTAGTATCCACAGCCTTGGGAACCCTCTATGAATCCATAAATAAGGGTTACAGTAAGATCAATCAAATTTAAATCAAATCAAATTTTAATTGTAAAGCCCCAAATCACAAATTAAAAAATTGTCTCACTGGGCTTTTACAAACTGTACAGGTGTGGCACCCTGTGGCCGTAGACACTCGAACAGGGTGAGGAAAAACTTTAAAATCTCTAAACAGGGAAAATAAGAAGCTTCAGGAAGAACCACAGAGGAGGGATCCTTCTTCCTAAGACGGACAGACGTGCAATAGATGTCACATGTACAGAACACGACGTTATGACAATAACAGATTCGTAGGATTGTATAAGACGTACATGAGTCCAAGGGTACGTGGGATCTATAAATACAAATGTAAGATTGACAACATGCAAATATATATACAAATATTACAAAGTCAACTAGTACACTATATATCTTTCTGAACTCTGCTTGCACTTCACACTTCCTGTTAATTTTGCATTATATGCAAAATAGGATTTTTCTTCATTTTATCCACTAAAGTAAAAACTAAAGACTGCTAAAAATTTTACCCTCATGTAGTTACTGAATACTTAATTTTTTTTACGTGCAGAAAAAAAATGCATGTTACACACTCTCTGCTCTTTTGTTTATTGTAGTGTTACCTGCGTGTGATACCAAAAGGAAATATTCAAGCTGCCTTTTGCATCTTTTTATAAACATTAACCCCAAACTTCTCAGACTTCTCTGCCTACTTTGAAATGTTACTAATAAAGGCGTCACAATATACCAAAATTGACAATTTAGAAATATTGTGGCAAGATTGTGTTCATAAGTAAAACATGATAACATCATGTAGATAATTGTGTGCAGATGCTGGGCCTGGTGGATTCTTATCAGCTCATCTAGTGTAGCTTTTCTTTTTGAGCTTTTTTGTACAATCAGGGTTACAGTCTCTCCCTCCACCTCTCTATACTCCTACTTTAAGCAGCTCTCACAAACAACATTAAGTGTTAGTGTTTGATGCAGTTTGCACGGTAGGTTTATACATAGCTAAAATACTAAAGTACTTTTTAAGTTATTCTTATTATTTCTTCTAAAGTTTGAAAAAGTATCCCTCAGGTTGTAGGTGTGCTAAAATCTCCATTAGCACTGCAACGCTGCAAAGATTTCCATTTACACACACAAACACATGCACACACAGTTGACTTGCTCCAGGGCTGCGTTTAAGCTTGCTTCATCTGTGTGGCCGAGAGCTGTGCATTGCTGAGTAACAGTCAGCTCTGATCACACTAACACACACACAAACACAGGCACATTAACAAAGAAACACATCCCAGCAGTCTGGATACACGGTCATGTTTGCTTGCCGTTTCGTGAGAGTCAGAGAGTGAGTTAGTTACAGGCGAGAGGTATGATTCCTCTGCAGAGCAGATGTGGAGGTTATCTCTCTGCAGCTTTTATGTGTGTGTGTGTGTGTGTGTCTGCCTGGAAATGTTAAAATTCCAGTTTGTCTGGAAAACAAAGGTGAAAACTTTACCTGGAGTCTGTCCAAGTCTGTGTGTTTCAGCTGTCTGTTAAAAGCCAAAGCTGAATGTCTCTGACCACAGAGTATACTTCAGCTGTTCCACGAAGACCCACTACTTCAAATTGTTTTCCACAAAGTAGTAATGACATGAAGATGCCGAAGATATACCAGCACAGGTCCTTACCGAGAGGCTGAGGCGAAGGTGGAGGGACATTATCAGAGTAAGCCTCCCTGACCCGACATTTTCTAGTCTTGAAGATCTAAGAGGTGAAGCTAATTGTAAAAAGACTTCTCTCTCTGTGGTTATGAGGGATTTGTTTTAAGGCTGTTAATGTATTCCTCAAAGAGATCCTGTGGTAAAGCATAAAATGTGGTGCTTTCCCCACAAAGAAACTGCCTCCTCGAGTGAACGGTTGCTGTTTAAGGATGGAGCAGGTGGCACTGTGATCTTCTGGCACAGGTTTATTGTGTGCTCCCTTTATTAGCTGCAGGGCGGATGATGCTGCTGCCCGCCTCAGTGCCCATGATGGCTCATCAGTCCTTGGAAGGCAGACGCTGCAATCTGCCCTCAGGATTCCTCTGTGTGGTTTTTAGTTTTTCACTTGAAGATAAATCTTTATATGCTCTTATAATCTACCTGTATCTTGATACTAAAAGAGAATACAATAGACAAGGTAATAAAAGTTACAGCTATGGTTTTGCAATTTCTGTCTCCTTCAGGCTGTTTCAAGCTGCAGATAGTCTTTCTCAAATGTCCTGGCTGAGACCACACTCTTATTGCAACTTTTCATATGAATATGGGACATAATATTGTTAATATTGGGCATTTTTAATCCCGTGTGGTAGTTGGCATTGCATTTTTCATATTTCTGTCCCAGGCTATTTAAAGTCATGATGTTCTTAAATTTGTTTCCCTGTTGTGGTCATGTTAGCTGCAGACCCATTGTTGTCTAACGTGCTTCTCTAACAACATTTGGTTGAATCAAGTAACTTCAAGTAATTTTTCAAGCAAAATGGTAAAACATTTACTGATTCCAACCTCTTAGATGTAAGGGTTTGCTTCTTTTCTTTTTGTTATTTATGATAACAAAGAAAAGCAGAAAATGATTTTGTTTATGGGTTTTGGACTGGCAACTTGAATACACCACATTTGGCTATGTGTAAGACGAGAGAGGCATTTTTTTTCGTCCCTGACCATGTGCTGAAGGTTACTAAAGTTACTCCACTGAGCTTTTTGCCATTATCAGCATGTAATTCAGGAACTAATTTAAATGAATGCATCAGTGCTGCCCTGTCTGCTGTTTTTCTTAGTGGAGACCTTCAAGCCTGCTTCAGCCTCAGCTTTAGACAGGCGGGAGCGTTTCCAGTTTATTAAACACTATCAGCTGTGCTCTGTCAGTGCAGGAGCATCAGAACGCTCCTTGTACTGTGCTGTTGTTATGGGTCTTTGTTCCAGCATGGGTGGTCTGGTTTAGATGGTTTATTGCTGGTCTACACTGAGTAGAGTTGGCCTGATGTTGGTCAAGGTGATGACTGACTAATGACTAATACTGACATCCACACAAGATGGATGTGGACGAATATCATATTCTGACCAAACTTGTGCAGCTTGATGGTAGATTTTCCATCAGGATGTGGAATACAGCAGGAGCAATGATGAGAAGGTTCCAGCTATTATTATCTGGTTTTAGCTGTAGCATGAACATCTGTTGTCCTGACTGCGGGTCTTGAGATGGGGATGCTGTGTATGTTGGCTGTACTGAGGTGGATTTGAGTTACGCACGAGAATAATGACAGCAACAGGGAAGCTCTCCTGTAATATATTCACAATTCAGCACCCTTGTGATGAGTTCAAACCATGCATTGACCACAAAGCCTATTTTTGGTGTGTGTGTGTGTGTGTGTGTGTGCACGTGTGTTCAGTGGAGTAGCTTACTGTCTGTGCAGTCGCTAAAAAGACCCAACTAGTCCATGTGCGGGTGTAAAAGGAGAAAAATGGCTGCCAGTCACTCATACCGAACACGTGAAGACACATTTTTTTAGTCAGTTGGTTTTCCAAGCTATACATAGACACACATACACCCACACTCTCGCTCTCTCTCTCTCTCACTCACTCACACATATACACACACACACATACACATTCCTTTCCTGTTTCTGCTGCTGTTTTCTTTTTTTCATGGTTCGTTTAAAGTTTCCAAAGTCTCACACTTTCTTGAACATGTTCAGTACATTTACCTCCTATTTTTGTCACCGTGGTGATTACACTCTGCCTGCATTTGTAGCATAAGCTCTATCTGTTTCTGTACCGTGGTTGTGTTTTGTTTTTTTTACAGGGAAATATCAAACAAAGCTGTCGGACTCAGCGGGAGAGGTCAGAACCTTCACTTGCAGGTGATTCCGCCTAACTTCTGTATGTATTTGATGCCACCTGGTGGCGCAGTGCGCTCGCATGATGTGCTCTCCCTCTCACATGTAGTTTAATCTGCAGCTCAAAGAAAAAAATTGATTGAAATGAAAATACAGAT
>KV751351.1:899389-920111 GCA_001698575.1 Mola mola | reverse complement strand
CTGATGTGTGTAAGTTTGTAATGATTAAATATTTCTTTGAAAACAGGCGTTGCAGCCATGCTCTGATTGAAAACACTCTTCAAACCATAAAGAACTGACACTTTTCAGACTATTGTCCCACAAAAAACAAAATAAATGCATCAGTAAGATGTCAGCTATATTCTGTTATATTTATATTTCATCTGGCTATATTTTTAAAGTAGCTGCAACAGAAGAGGCTAAGGTTTTTCTGCACCTTCAGGAGGACAGAGCTGAGAGCTGCATGTCCAGGGACAACACACGGGAAGTGTAAATGTGTAGGTTAGGGTGAGGAATGCCATGTTTTTAAGGATAGTGTCATAATGGTTAGTATTAATGTTCGTGGATAGAGCTTGACTAAAAATAGCAATTGAACAGTGATAAAATACTTGGTTACAACTTAAAAGTCCCTAGATCAAAATGTATTAAAATAGTAAAAGTGCAGCATGTCAGGTTGGAGCCAATTTAAACTACTTTTGATATTGCTGAATAGCTTAATTTACAATGCTATATCAGTCAAATAATTTATTGGTTAAATATTTAGTTGATATTTACATCTGCAAAGTAACTGAAGCATCCCATCAAATGTGGAAAAATAGTAAAGTAGCATGAAATGTTCAACTAGTGCATCTCAAAAAGTACAATATTGTGAAAAAAGTAATTTTTTTTGTAATTTAATTCAGAAAGTCTACGTTTCATATGTTCTACATTCATTACATATTCATTGCATGCCAAGCAGAAAATTTTAAGATTTCTTTGTTAATTGTGTCTTACACGGTTAAAGTGAAATATTCTAATATTTAAGACATTTTTTCAGCTGTAGGCCATAATTATCAAAATTAAAATAGTTAAATAAAACAATTCAGTCTACGTATAATCTGTCTATAATACATTAAAAGATCGCTTTCCCAAATTACTGATTAAAAGTCAGTGTTCAAACGTCCAGAGCCGCCCTGGTGCTAGTGTGGCATGGTATTGTCCCCGCCCACTGTGCTACGTCACGGCTAACGTCTGCGATTGGGCTCCGTTAGGGCTGTTTCTGTGCTTTGCAGAGCGCATGCGCTGTCGGGACATGCTCTGTGTCCCAATAGAGGAAGTGAACCACTGCTGTCTGGAAATTAAAGTTCATTTACTTTGAGAAATTATAAATTTATTAATAACAGCAATAACTGCCAGTTTTAAAAATTACAAACTCGTCTCTTAATGTATAAATCCTAACATTTAAGTGCACATTGACGACATTCGGGACTCTATTCAGTAAACATAGCGGTGATGGTTTTATTTTGAAAGCCACGGCCGGAAGTATATTACGCGGCCCTTTCGGCTTTACGCTTGAAGTCCCCTTCAGTGTATGGCTTGATGAAGTAAACTCGAAAAGTTTGGGTGAAAACGGGAGAAATCACACAGCAAGTGAGTGTCTATGCGTCTCTGTCAAAGGTTAAAATTATAAAAATGTATTTTCCTCATTTGTTTGTCGAGTGTCGCTAAAATAACACCGACGCTCTCATTCCAACTTCTCTCCACCTTTAAATCAGTCATGCCAGCAGTAATGGGCACGTCAGCTTAAATTCACAATGACTTAATTTCCCGAGTTACGGCCGCATTTTTATGTTGTGTCCATGAGATTTCTGGCAAAACTTTACTCTGATTGCTGCGTTAACGTTTAATTTTTTCATTCCTTCTTTACTTTCCTCACCAGTCGTGTTCAGTGGATTGGATTTGAGCCTAGCTTTGGTAATCTTTCAACAGGTCTTAAATGAAGTTATATATTTTCATTGCTCTCAACTAGTCCTACTATTGACTCATGCCGTTCTGAAGAGGTATGTCAGGCCGCCTTTCCTGTGGAACCTGTTCACACCTGTTCAATCAGTAGTTTGAATGGGTGTGAACCTGGGAAGTGTCCTGAAAAGAAGAAACACTGAGACTAGTCTCAGTGTTTTAGTTTAACTCCTGATCAGAATGGGCCTCGTTTGAACACATTAAAACACCACCATACTGCAGCTTTTATTGTTTAGACATTTCCCCCTCGGCCCTTTCTCAGATATGAAGTTTAAAAACACGAGCACCTGCACCAAAAGGTGATTCTTAGGGCTGATACGATTCTATCGCGATACTTGGGTCCCAAATCAATTTCTATTGCAATTTAGGAGGTGTTTCGATGTTAAACTTGTAGAGGATTTATCACCATTTAACGCTTCCGGCCGCTCTCAGCACACCTTGGCTTTTTCTACTGGAGATGGATATGACGTTGTGCTGTTGCCATTCAGACTACAAAAAATTCATTTTTAAAATTGGCCTTTTTAAATAAATATGTATTGGCCATATAACTGTTGGCCTATAAACAACAATAGCAGTGGTTTGGTATAACAAAGTACAGGAAAAATAAAGATATGTTTTTTGTCAGACATAAATACTATCATTTGAAACCTCAAAATACTTGTTAATAGAAAGAGATCTACTATTCAACAATGACATTTGGATATAAAAATACATTTGCGTTACAAATGAAATATGAAAATACCCACTGATTGATTGTAACTAGCTAGAACCATTTAAAGATAGACCTTAAGTACAATTTTGAGCTGTACTATTGTGACTCTTTTACTCTGTTTTCACTAGTTATGTAGCAGCATCTCAGAGGTATTTTTCTGTAAAATAGACTGCCCAATATTAGCGATTCTGGCCTGTCACAGATATATAGGTGTTGGCATATATGTTATCAATATCGGCTGATTTAAAGAAAACAAAAGTTTTAAAGAACATAATATGGAAAAAGATGACTGGACTGATTTAGAATTAAATTACCACCAAAGGTGAGTGTTTCAGTGCACTGCTGTCATTCAAGACGATCATTGTTAATCTGTAGGATATTTTTGCCTCTGTTTCATATCTTTGTTACAAATGTTTGATAACCTCATTTAAAGGATCATTGCCAAAAATTTACATATGTTGGCTGACATAAATCGATATCAGAACCTTTACATAATTGTATTAGTCCTCTAAAATTGCATATCGGTCGAGCTGTAGGATAGACGGCCCAGTTTAATGATGGGACGAGTTTTTCCAGTGGTTGGAAGCGCATGTTATCGCACATCACAGTAACTCCACTGCATTCCTCTGCTCCTGTGCTATATGTGCCTTAGGGAGATGTGGTGGGTGCTGTGTGTGCTCGCAGCCTTGCTGGCACTCTTCTGCAGCCTGGATGTTTGGTACTTCTTGCGGGCAGCTGTTGTGATCATCCGGGCCTGGGTCCAGCCTCCAGTCAGGGACATCACAGCAGAACAGACCCTTACAGGCAGGGTCACTCCGCATGACATCGACATGTGCCACATGAACAACGCTCGCTACCTGCGGGAGTGTGACTTTGCCCGCTTCTCTCTCTACACGCGCAACGGCGTGTTCAAGGCACTGCAAGCACTCGGAGCCTCGATTGTTGTGGGAGCCACCACCATCCGCTACCGCAGGGCTCTGTGTATAGGTGAGGGGTACGAGCTGCGGAGCCGTGTTGTCACGTGGGATGACAAGGCCTTCTTCCTGGAGCAGAGATTCGTGTCAACAAGAGATGGGCTTGTGTGCGCCATCATGTACTGCAAGCAAAGTGTCATACGCAGCAGCCCGGACAAGATCATGCAGCACCTGTGCAAGCGGAAGGTGAGGAACAGATGTTCGTCACTCAAACATATTTTACATGAGAGGTGTGGGTTGTTTTGTTGTTTTTTTGTTTTTTTTAATGACTTTATCACTGAATATTGACATATTTTACATGAGAGGTGTGGGTTGTTTTTTTGTTTTTTTTAATGACTTTATCACTGAATATTATGGTTTGCTCCTCACAGGTAGAGTGTCCTGAGTTTCCAGATGACCTTCAACACTGGGTCAACTTCATTTCAGCCAGCAGCCAGGCGCTCAGGTCTGAAAGTGGACATGAGGAAAAGAGCAAATAAGAGATTACATGGGCAGTTATTAAGACGTTTTTTATTCAATCTAATTTACCAGCTCAGGATTGAAATGCCCTCTGAGAGAGACATTTGCACACAAACATATTTTGTGCTCTCTGAAAAGGAGCTTCACTGAGACCCCATTAACTTAATGTGTCAACCCGGAAAGAGCTAGCATACCACGCTGTTTGACATGGCTAAAAATGGTAATCAGATGTGTTTCCCCTTGTAATATACTAGCAATAGAACAAATTCATTTTCAAGTCTCATTGATGATCTTGGTTAAACACAGTGTATTTACTGTTTGAAATGAAAGCAAGAAATAAAATTTCAAATTTTTTGAGTGAGTTTATTGTACAGTAAATTGAGCCACAGAGATGAGATATGCAAACCACAGCTGCACCCCGTGACCTTTGACTTTCTTTGATGAGTTGGACATGAAAGACATTTCTCCCTCCCTTACATTGTAGCTCATGACTTTTCTGGTTCTTCATTTCACATTTCTGCAATTCAGCAAATGCTTTCAGCACTTTAATTTCAACAATCAGCATCCACTGTACATCTGCCATAAATACATTTTTTCTATAAATACATTAACATTGCACATAGTTTCAAGGTGTGTACGTGAAGGCTATTAGGTATGTAAGTAACCATATTGTTTTTTTTAATGAATTACTTTCTAGTTTAAATATTTGTAAAGATCTCTCATGTATGTGAAACATTTGGAGACCTCAAGCTAGATTTCTCTATAATTATGTCATGTATTGACCGTAAATTAAAAACTTCAACACCTTGGATCAAACTTCCAGAATGTGTGTAGGAGCTAATCATCTCCAGGAGGTGGCAGTGATACTACACTGAGGATGAAGCTACTGGTGTGCCTCAACCAACAAAAAAAAAAAAAAAAAAAAAAAAGACACGAAGAAGAGTGCGTCATCACACACCCGGAAGTCATTTTCATTCATTCTACCGGTTTCTTAAGTGTGTATCGCGTTCTATGGTTGTACTCTCATTTAGAGGCACAGTAAGTTTTACCTCCTGAAAAACATAATTTTCTGAGTGTGCTTATCGATTAGATGTCGGTATTGGTTAAATGTAATATTAAAAAACTGTTTACGTCACGTGTAAAGTGGGGTCTGTATTTGGCAAGGCCAACAGCGACTGGTAGATAGCAGCTAAGCTAAAATGTGGCTGTCAGCAGGTAGCCCTTCGTTCATTCGACTGTAGCAGCTCCGTAGGCCGTAGTAATTACCGCAATATATTGATTTCTCATCTGTAGCCGTACTGTTATTACTAAGCACTAACCTTATGTTCTTTTCGATCCGTCTGCACTGACAGTAATGAGGTCAAATGAGTATTTGCTGTGTGGGCATGATTTTAGAAAATATCTTCATGCACGACTTTGTCCTAAATGAAGCTGAACATTTCATATAATATGTCTTTTCCTCTGAAATACATCACTTTTGATCCTTGTTTGCTGTTTCAGAGATATGTTGCTGCTGCTGCTGAGTGCCCTCCTGCTGCTCTTCTGCAGTCTGGATGTGTGGTACTTCCTGCGGGGGGCTCAGGTGTTCATTGAGGCGTGGTTTCAACCCCGAATATTGGACATTCTAGCTGAGCAGAGCATCGATGGCATGGTTCTTCCGCACGACTTGGACTACATGGGCCACATGAACAACTCCCGATACCTAAGGGAGTGTGACTTTGCCCGGTTTCACCACTATATGCGAAACGGGCTCTTTATGGCCTCACACAAACTGGGGGCCAAAATGGTGGTAGGGGCCTCCACCATCCGCTATCGGCGCTCGCTGGCTTTCCGTGAGGCGTTTGAGATTCGGACCAAAGTGTTGGGATGGGATGAGAAGGCATTTTACTTGGAACAGCGCTTTGTGTCCAAGAAAGACGGTTTTGTGTCAGCAATCATGTTGTGCAGGCAGAACGTGGTGCGCTGCAGCCCAGAGACCATTATCGAGTTTGTCTGCAAAAGAAAGGTGAGCAGTTGGTGGAAATGGATAGAATGTTTGACTTTGTTGTAGTCAGCTGATTGTTATCTTTATTGTTGTGTAACATTACACTAGGATCTAAGCCTATTTCAAACTTCTCAGGGTCCAAGATGATTTTATCAAATTGTCTGTTTGGCTTATTATGCTGTTTAATATTGAATAAAACACAGAAAATCAGACAATGGAGAAAGCTGAAAGGCTGGGACAGCAAAATATTTGTTGTTTTTAGTTGAGAAATAAGGAAAAATATAAATTTGGATGGGTTGGTTAGTAGATACTTTTCTGTCTTTTAACTCGGCTGTTTGGTCTTAGAAGTAGGCAAAAACATGTTAAGTGTATAAAACTCGAACAACAACATACAACAAAGTTCTAAAGTTGTTCACAACAGAGAGTGTGTTTTCAATCATGTGACACAAAGTAAATCAAAATCTTACTTTCTGAGAACCTGGAACCTGTGTATCTCAGTTTTTTTTTCTTGTGGTATTTGCATGACTTATGAAAAATGTTGCCTATTGATACAATACTATTTAATTTCTGATTTAGTACTTGCCTAATTTTGTCTTTTTGTGCAGATTGAATGCCCTGAGTTTCCTGAGGACCTCAAGCACTGGATTAGCTTCATCACAGCCAGCAGCCAGGCCCTGAGAGCAGAGAGTGGCCTGGAAGACAAGATCAAGTGAAGTGAGTCACAAAAATCTCCAGTATAGACCCACATATCATTGCACGCAGTTACAGTATGCATACATGCACACAAACCAACATCGTAGAGAGGCTTTAGTTTAATTAGAATATTCTCTTTATCTCTTTTTTTTTATTTTGGCGGGATCTCAATCCTAGCTGCTTTGTTTTTGTATGATGTACATAGAAACTGAACTTTGGGCAGGAGAATAGGAAAATTTGAACTGTAAAATATTCACCGAAACAATAACTGTTCTCTGAAACGAGTGTGATGAAACAGCAGTTTTGTCCTTGTAACTTCTTAAGTCATTTATTGCAAATAGACTGCTTTTAGAAAATCCTCCTTCTAATTTAGCAAACTGCTCTTACTCCAGATAAGCATGTAGAGAAACAAATACAATCTTCCACTAGCATCAGTGCATATTTTGAGGCAAACTGAACAGTTTTTTGTTTTTTTTGTGCCTGCTTCTTTTGTGTAGCTGTAGTTTACACACTTACAATTTCAGAGAACTTTTCGTAAAAATGTGGACGTGATGAAATACTTGAATGAAATGTATTTTTCCATAAGCATTTTGCACAACGTGTAAGCGAAGTAAGTAGACAAACTCAATTCTTGGTAACAATCTGAAAGGGAATGTTTGATTTTGAAGGATCCATTTATCGGCACTGTTTTGTTCGTTTACTGAATTGTTAATTACGTGCATTTAAAGGGTGGGGTTCCTGGCTGCAATAATGCAATATTAGACAAGAATGTGCTTACATCTGAATTGACAGACGTAAGAAAAAGCTACTGTGAGGTCCCAGGTGACTTTTCATAGCCTGCAGCGCACAATAATCACTGACGTTGTAGAGAGGTTTTGTTTAATTGAATAAGCCTTTTGAAATGTGGGACCTTCCCTTTTAATGTGCCAGAGCTTTAGTTTGTGACCAAAGTAATGTATCCTGTATAAATATCAAAATGTATGTCTAACCTGTTGTGTTAATGCATTGGCAAAATATCCTGTTCAGTTTATGTTTTGAAGATATGCACTGTCATGTATTGTTTATGATTTGTCTAAACTGATTAACGCGCCAAATGCTATTTATTGTGTTTGTTATTTATGTAAAGGCATTTTAAATTAAAAATGCATTGGAAACCATGCTGGGGTGATCATTTGTGACTTTTAAGTGATTGTTATTCAGCCTGTGCAACCAGTGCCAGTCCTCCACTGAAATCATAAGGTATTGATACTTAACGAAAAATACAGAAAAATTTAACTACAAGTTCTCTTTAAAAAGATGCGGGATATAGATAATTTGCATTACAAATAATTATAGATGTCAAACATCAACATCTTCCTCTATTATCTATTATTACACGCTATATGTATCAGATTGTATATGTATAGGACTTACCTTTACAGCAACTATATTTTACTCATAATACATTTATCAGCTGGAGAGTTTGTAAGTGTAATACACAAATTATAACTACAAAGTCAAAAGCACAACTCTTGACCTTTACTTCATTTATAATATTTAATGTTTTATTAACATTACATAACAACACCAAGTATTAGGCATATATGCAAAAATGTCTACATTTTAACTCACTATATTTAATGTCTAAAATTGTGTTTACAGTAAAATATGTAAATGTGCTCACATACGTACTACCTGTTTTACTATAGTTGCACTTAAGTAGATAATTACTGAGAATGGAGGCTGCAAAAGTTTTCTGTCTTTTTTTTTTTTCTGGTAATGTACTTTTTTAAATTTACAAAATATGTACCCACTCAGAATAAATCTTATATACCTTCTGTCTTTGTTTTACATGTAATCAAGGGAAGATAGGTTTAACTGACATAAATATTATTTATGTCATTAATGTTTTGTATACATTTAGTACTTGAATTATTGAATTGAATTATTTCCTGTGTTTTATTTTGGTGAAAACTGAGGAATTGTACAATGTATTGTTGCGGACAGAAGCGAATGTGGCACAATGGGAGACCTGACGGCAAGACAAATTATGATTTGTCCTTTAAGAAAGTTATGTGCAAGAAGTAAAACAGTGTTATGGATTCAAAGTTTGTGTAATGTTTTACGAGCGAAGACGAAGAAGAAGGAAGACACTTTTCAGTTTGTTTCTGGAAGATTTTATTTTCGCGTTTTGCATAAGTGGATTCATTCCCTCTCCGTGTACAGCCAGCGAGGTATGTCATTCTGGGATTTTTTGTTCATCTTGCGAGTTATTTTCTAGTTTATTTGTTTATTTATGATGTATAATGATTTGTAATTTATGATGTTTAAATGTGTCGTTCTGTGCATTGTCACACAGTTTGACGGTGGATTTGTGATGGCGAGTGGCGTGAAAAATAAATCCATCTGTAACTGAATATGGATTGAATTTGCATAACCACTGAATATATTTAATGTTTTCATCATTAGTGTTAAACTTTATTCAGTCATACGAGTCCCTAATCAACAATGCAAAGTCTATAAAAGTAATGGCTTCATAGTAAAATAAAATGAATGGGGGGAAAAAAAGAAGTGAATAAATAATGAAAAAAAATAAATGGGATATTCCTCGGATAAATAATTCTGAGAATATGCTGATTTCTGTTGTTTTAAAAATTAAAGCCCTAGCTAGTTTCCGGTGACGTGTCTCTGACCACGCCCCACCAGTCACTTCCTGTAAACAAAGCAGCAGCTGCTGTCAGCCAGATTCCTTCGCTTTCGCTCTCTTACTACACTACACAACACTACACTAATCTGGGACCATGGCTCAGGCCGGGGTCGTCCTGGAGAAGGACCAACTCAACTGCCCGGTATGTCTGGACATCCTGAGAGACCCGGTGACCATCCCGTGCGGACACAGTTACTGCTCGGGCTGCATACAGAATTACTGGGACCAGGACGACTACGCGGGGCTCTTCTCCTGCCCTCAGTGCAGGCAGAGCTTCAGCCCGAGGCCGCTGCTCGCCAAGAACACAATGCTGGCCGACGTGGTGGAGAAATTCAGAAAGACCGGACTCCAGGAGGCCACGGCGCCTTCAAACCCAAGCTTGGCCGAGGCCAATGACGTGCAGTGCGACGTGTGCACCGGGAGGAAAAACAAAGCGGTCAAATCCTGTCTGGTGTGTCTGGCCTCCTACTGCGAGCACCACGTCCAGCCTCACTACGAGTCCGCCGCGTTCATGAAACACAAGCTGGTGTCGGCCTCCAAAACGCTCCAGGAGACCATCTGCGGTCGCCACGACAAGCTGCTGGAGGTGTACTGTCGCACCGACCGGCAGTGTATCTGTTACCTGTGTTTGACCGACGAACACAGGGGACACGACACGGTGCTGGCTGAGGCAGAGATCCAGCAGAAACAGGTAACCAATACTTCTACTTTCCTTTTCTGCCGCATTTATCCACTTTTCGCGAGTTAAATGTAACATTCACAAATCTAGCGTAGCCTATAGTGGATTTTAAATAATCTAATGTATCTAGTCTGATGAGGAAAAACAAAAAACAAACTAGGATTTATCTTCTCATACAATGAAATTGGGTTTCGTAAAAAGTGGCGAATCTAGAGTCTGCTGGGGCCCCTCCAACCAGTGTTCATCACCATTCTGTTCTAAATGATCTGACATTAACAAAAAAAAAAAAAAAGCCAACTTGAATTACACATTAGTATTACTTTCAAAATATAAATACAAAGAACAATAAAAACTGAAGTAAAATCCAAGTTAAAGTCAAAATATCTTTGTCTATCTTTGTTTTCTACTGTAAAAAGGCAGTGCTCACATTAGTAGAATGCAGTATGAAGAACAATAAAATTTTTTAAAAAATTAAGTTTTATGGGGGAACTAAACCCACATTATGAAGCCGGTGCTCAAGCTAATTGTCAAACTTTGGTTTTCACAGCAGTCGTGCATGCAACATTTTTTTAGCGCAGCAGGACAGTTTTCCAGCTGCCATTGCATATTTTGCACATTTTGAGTCGCCTTGTGGTTTAAGGTTTGTCAGCCATTGGGGCCCCTTTTCTGGCTTGGGTCTCCGAGCAGCTGCCTGCCTTGCCTGTGGATGAGCAGTACCTCTGGACACATTCTTAAAGCGATGGGCTCGATGATGGACGCCTTGTACTTTTTCTTCAGAGGCAGCTCGGTGACATGAAGTGCAGCTCTCAGATGAGGATTCACCAAAGAGAAAAGGAGGCCCAGGAGCTGAGACAAGCCATTTTCTCTCTCACTGTAAGTGCCACACAATGTCAACCACATAGATGAGAAAAGCAGCACTTTGTTTATCACGTTTCCACCCTTTAAGCTCAGAAATCTTCCACGTCTGTGTTCCTCTAGCGCTCCGCTCGGGCCGTGGCGGAGGAGAGCGACGCCGCATTTACTGAACTGATCCGGTCGATCGAGCTGAAGCGCTTTGAGGTGAGGGAGCTGATCAAAGCCCAGGAAAAGACGGCCATCGCTCAGGCCGAGCAGCTGCTGGAGAAGATCCAGAAGGAGATCACTGAGCTGAAGACCAATGAGGCCGAACTGGACAAACTCTCTCACATAGAGGACCACATTCAGTTCCTGCAGGTAAAACCGCTCAGATTTTCCCCATTTTTCCAGCAGCACCGTAACACACGATCCACAGCACATCACACTGCTGGTCTCGCTTGGTTTGTCGCTCCAGGGCTGCCAGTGTCTCCAAGCTCCACCCGCGCTGTCAGCTTTGCCTCCAGTCACTGCTGACTCCAGCTACACGTTCAGCCCAGTGATGACAGCTGTGTCTGATTTCAAAGGACTGTTGCAGGAGGTCTGCCAGGAAGGATTTGTTGGCATCTATGAGAGAGGTGCCTTAGATATAAAGAGTAAATGCTCAAGTTGCTGTTTCGACCTGATATGTTTTGTCAACTCTACTCTTTGTGATTCCTCTCTTCTGTAGTCAAAGATATAGTAATTGTAGGTCAGCCAAATCCTGCTGTGCAACTACAAACACCGCAGCCCAGTGACAGTCAGGCAACTGCGCAAATGGAAGGCGGGTTAGGTGAGTTGATTTACCGCCTCAAACGGCTCAACTTGAACGTTAACACATTTTTAATTATACTCTGCGGGACTGATGTAGCTTGTTTTATAACTGAGGCTCTCACAAAGCTCCTTTTTCCTGTTAAAGATGTTTTTCTATGTTGTTTTTCAAATCAAGCGTCTGAGGATAGAGAGGGGAATTTGGTCTTTCTGAGACAAATTTGAATTGGGGTTATATGATTAAAAGGGACTCGACTGCAACTAGTTCGAAGCTCTTTTCGTTTTTGATTAATCTGACAGTATTTCACCTGTTGACTTGATCTGGATACAGTCAAAACTAACTAACTTTTGGTCTCTGAATATATAAGTTATATAAATTTAGGCTGTGTTTTTAAAAGCAGTTTAAAAACAATAAAATCACTTAGCATCTTAATGGCAATAAGTTCCAGAAGTTCAGCTACTGAATAAAATATAAAAGATGGTGAGAACCTTTCAAACATAATTTAAATCATCTTTTACATGTATTACACACAGCTTTGGCCTTGACATCACAGGTGGGCAACATTAATTGTACATTTATGACTCTTTGTCTAAGCTCTCTGCAGATGTCAGTGCCCTCTAAAACCCCATAGAAGAGATTCAATAATTTTGAATTTGATATACAGAAAGTATTAAATATTTAGTTTTTGTAAAAGTGGTCATCAAAATCTGAAAAACTAACTAATTTGTTATTACTACTGTTCCAGTAGTAGTGTTCCTTCTGTAGAATACTTGAACGTTAATCAATACATCCATCTGCTGCCGTTTATCCAGATCAGGTAGTGTTCAATGAGTAACTGCTAGTAAGAATTATTATAATATCAGTTTGAAGAACTGACAAAATGCTGTAGAGATATAAATAAATGTAATGGATTTGCTACATAAGTCTTGGCTTAGAGAACTGGTTTAGTTTAGTTGATGTTTTTCATACTTTTAATGCATTCCTTAGGATTTCAAAACGTGTTTGAACCCTGCAGACACCCTCATCACACCATGCTGCACAACGTCAACTCGTCAACTTGTTTGTTTACGGTAGCGTTTGCTGAATGAGCACAAATTCTAGGATGTGGAAGGGGAGCGGTGTTCACTCTACAATAACCGCGTTTCTCTTCGATCTGTGCTTACAGCAATCCCTCCACCTGGCCTCGACCAAAGTCCTGCGAACCCCCTCAACCCTTTCCTCACCCCAGCACCTGCAGTGACCACCTTTGCCTTCTCACCACCTGGTAAATACAGACAGTGTCCATATATACCATATCAGTATTCTACAGTGTGTAGAACCCCTTTTACATTTATATGTCCAGACCAAATGTAAATTGAAGATTGGAGGTGTTAAATACTCCATCACAAATGGAAGCTCTGCATTCACGCATAAAAGTGCATATTTGAAATACATGTACTTACAGTATCAAGTGTAAAATCACCCATGAGGCCTCAGAGTGAACTCTGTCAGAGTTCTAATACAGTGCCGGTTGTCTTTCAGACTTTTAGCTTGCTTGTTGGAAGTCTGATCAGGTGTATGTAGAGTTTGTGTACACAATGAATCAACAGATCAGATGCCTTTTTTTGCACATGTTCCTTTACTGACACAGCCACAAACTGAGCAACTGCCTCTGTCTTACTGTCACATCCCAGACTGCTCTGTGCCTTTTTGTACCTGTCATCTCTTCACTGTTGATTCTTTAATCATGATCACTGCGGTCCATAAATATTCTATCCGCTCAAGTTATTTCATGTGAAATTATTGAAAAAAAAAAAAAAAAAAAAAAAAAAAAAAAAAAAAAAAAATTAACTTGCCCATGTACAGTGTATAGTAGACTAGTTTAACAGTCAGAAGACGACGCAGCAGGTAAGCTCTGGCCTGCTCCACCTGCAGGTTTGGGCCACAGCGGTGACCAGAGATGGGATGGGGATAGAGTAGCAAACTTATAGATCCCCACAACCTGGATGAGAAAAAAGTGTTTTTAAGTGTTTGATCTGGATGACTGAGAACCTTCACGGACATGAAACCTTGTAGTTTGTTTTCTGCCATCACAGGTAATTTAGTTTCTTAAGCTGATACTTACAGCAGGATATATTTGTATTCGTAATCATGTAATTGAACTGAAATTAAAATGAAGATTTGGAGTATTGCATCTTAAAGGAACAGTTCATTCCAAAATTTAAATTCAGTCTTTTAATACTACTATTTATAACAGTTTATTCCTCATGCTTACCTAAAAAGGGCTCCACACAGCCTGTAATTGAAGTCTTCACAAGCCCTTATAAAATAATTTTGTTTACAGATATATTATTTACACTTTTTATTCTCTTTGGTGAGATGAAATCTTAGCACTAAGCTAAAAGCAAAAGCACACTCCCCATCTGAAGTATGTTTTGGCTTTAAAATAAAAAGGATGTAAATAAGACTGGGGTTGCACCAGGTGAACTGCGTGCAGACATTTTCACGGTTTAAAAACGAGTCCCCCTCTTCTGCGAGTGTTAAAGAAATGCTGCGGTGCTGTTGTGTCATTACAGCCCCTTCCATAGGCAGATCACATCCAGCGACACATATGCAAGACCCCCCATTAACATATCCTCTTTAGAACATTTTGTTGCCTGGGGGCGCTGCAGACTCATAATTCCTCCTCTCTGCTCAGGCTCCAAACTGTCCTCAGGATCCCGACAGAGGCACCTTTACCGCCGCGCTCACCCTCGCAGGAAGTAGACCCGGACTGGACTGCAGACAACAACGTTTCGCTCTCACCTGCACACAGAACGTTGTTATACCTCAGTGCTCTCTTGGTCTTTTCTTCATGATAAAACTCCAGTGTTTAACAATTAACCTCACATGACATTAATTTACTAGTTTCGTATTAGCTGTTAGTGGCAGGGGGGAACACTTGTGCCACAGAAGACTTTGCTGACAATGCATTTACTTGAAGTAAAAAGCTGCATGAAGAGAGACTGAAGTAACATTCTCTGTATTTGAAACATAAAATTGCCTTATATCTAAGGGGGTTTTAGGTTGTTTTTAGTATTCCTTTTGTCATTTTTGTTTATTATCCAAAGCTGTGATAGTTTTTGCTTTGCAGATAAGAGTAAAGATACCGTGTTTGTTGCATGCTGACATTAAAGGCAAACGCACTTGAACAAGCCAGACTTTGTCCATCCTGGTCTTTTACATTTCACTATAAATAAAGAGGTGTAGAGGTGGAATAACAGGTTGCCTGCACACACAAATGAAGCTGTGCTTTTGTGTGAAACGTCAATAGCACTTGCTCACATCTAATATGATTAGGTTGGGGGTGTATATTTAGCAGAGGTGGTTCAATAGCAGCTGGTTATCCGGACCCGCCTACTTCCTGTCTGTGACTGGTTGCTTCAGGATGAAACCTGAGCACACCTGTTAGCCACGCCCATCGTCGCAGGTTCTGCGCGGAGTAAGGAGGAAATGGCAGCCGCTGCGACTATCTCTGTTGAACAAGACCAGTTCTGCTGTCCAGTTTGCCTGGAGGTCCTGAGAGACCCGGTGACCATCCCCTGCGGACACAGCTACTGCTTGGACTGCATCGAGGACTACTGGAACAGGGCCCAGCAGAGGGGCCAGTACAGCTGCCCTCAGTGCAGGCAGGTGTTCAACCCCAGACCGCTGCTGAGCAGGAACACGGTCCTAGGCGAGGTGGTGGAGAAGTTCCTGCAGTCTGAAGCTCAGGCTCGGCCCGCGGCGAAGGAGGTGAAGTGCGGCGTCTGCAGGGGGAGGAGAAGCCGGGCTGTCAGAACCTGCCTCACGTGCGCCGCGTCGTACTGCGCGGCTCACCTGAAGGGCCACGACGACAACTTCGACGGGAAGGGCCACAGGTTGATCCCGGCTGAAGAGGAGCTGAAAGAGGAGCTGGAAGAGAAGATGAAAGAGAAGCTGTGCCCGCAGCACCACAAGCTGCTGCGGCTGTACTGCCGCACCGACCGGCGCTACGTCTGCTCCCAGTGCGTCAAAGGGAGGCATAAGAGCCACGAGGCAGTGCCCGTGGCGGAGGAGAGAGCCGCGCAGCAGGTGGGTGTCATTATGATTCATTTACTGCTTTAAAATAATACATACAAAGCACTTTTTGAGTTTGCTTTTGATTGTCAATGTCAGGATCAGGTTACTAGTCCTTCTTGGGGCAATATACTCCGATCAGGCATAACATTATGACCACCTGCCTAATAATGTGTTGGTCCCTCTTTTGCTGCTAAAACAGCCCTGACCCGTCGAGGCATGGAACTCACTAGATCCCTGAAGGTGTGCTGTGGTATCTGGCACCAAGATGTTAGCAGGGTTAGTTCCTTTAAGTCCTGTAAGTTGCGAGATGGGGCCTCCATGGATTCAGACTTGTTTGTCCAGCACATCCCACAGATACTGGATTGGATTGAGATCTGGGAAATTTAGTCAAGTCAACACCTCAAACTCGTTGTTGTGGTCCTCAAACCATTCCTGAACCATTTTTGCTTTGTGGAACAGCACATTATCCCGCTGAAAGAGGCCACAGCCATCAGGGAATACCATTTCCATGGCCTGAAACAATGCTTAGGTAGTTGGTACTTGTCAAAATAATATTTACATGGATGGCAACCCAAAGTTTCCCAGCAGAACATTGCCCAAAGCTTCACACTTCCTCCGCCAGCTTGCCTTCTTCTCATATTGGATCCTGGTGCCATGTGTCCCCAAGTAAGCTACCCGCATTGACTCAGCATCCACGTGATGTAAAAGTAAACGTGATTCATCGGACCGGTGCACCTTCTCCAATTTCTTGGTGGTCCAGTTGTGATGCTCACGTGCCCATTATTGGCGCTCTCAGAGGTGGACATAGGTCAGCATGGGCACCCTGACTGTTCTGCGACTATGCAGCCCCATAAGCAACAAACTGCAATTTCACTGTGTATTCTGACACCTTTCTACCCCAACCAGCATTAACTTCTTCAGCAATTTGAGCAACATTAGCTCGTCTGTTGGATCGGACGGGCCAGCCTTCGCTCCCCATGTGCATCAGTTAGCCTTGGCCGCTCATGACCCTGTCTCCGGTTCACCATTTACTGATACTGACCACTGCAGACCGGGAACACCCCACAAGAACTGCAGTTTTTGAGTTGCTCTTACCCAGTCATCTAGCCGTCACAATTTGGCCCTTGTCAAACTCACTCAAATCCTTACACTTGCCCATTTTTCCTGCTTCTAATACATCAACTTTGAGGACAAAATGTTCACTTGCTTCCTAATATATCCTATCCACTAACAGGTGGCATGATGAAGAGATAATCAGTGTTATTCACTTCACCTGTCAGTGGTCATAATGTTATACCTGATCGACATATGTTATGACAGTATTGATTTTGAACGGCGTTATATTGTGATATGGCATGTTTGTTGTCTGTTACTGGTTTTGAAGTCTGCCTAACAATAAAATAATATAATTATCTGAACGTGTCTTAAAGAATTAGATAATTTTTCATCATTATTCAAGAAGGTGAACATATATTATAGACACATATAACACATAAGAAATGTAAATAATACTTGAATTTTTTTACTCATGGCCTGAAGCCCCAAAACCCTCAGTGTTAGAATATTTCAGCGTAAACCAAAATCATTAAAATTAAAAGGAAATATTTTACTTTACATGTGATAAGTATAGAATATATTAAAGTTTAACTTTTTCAATTAACACAATATTTGGCTTTTTTGAGATGAACAAGATTTACAATAATGATAATCATTGTAAATGTTGTTACATCATGATATGACAAAGATGTCGTCCTGTCCTGGTTTTAAAGGTTGCAGTGCAGTGAAAACACGTATGTTCTGAACTTATTAGAGTTTTCTCCCTGTTCTTATACTGGTGCATCACAGAAGTTTTGAATATCTTGATTTTCAGTAGTTATTTAAATAAGTGACCATGTAATGTGTTGTTAATATTTTGTCAAAGTACTGTCACAGTATCATATAAAACAGTAAATGGTAAATAGTTTACCATGTAAGACATATGGTAAATCATATTGTGATATTTGATTATATTACCAAGTCCTGACTTAATGAAGAGCTTTTGAGGAGAAATAGAAAGATATATACAGTGTGCTGTGTGCTGTTTTCTGTGTTTCTGGAGGAGATCCATCTGTGAGAAAATAACCTTGAATACGTCACTGTGACATCATCAGGGTTATCTCCGCTTGAGCTCTGATTGATTGATGCTGAAGATGCATCATAAACTTGAATTGTATTGTGTGCTGATGAAGTAGCAAATTCAGATTTAGACATCTAGGTTTGGCTTGTGTGGAAATATTTGTACTGTTAAGGGAATAATCTGACATTTTAGAATATGCTGCCATATACTTTCAGAGTTTTGTGACTCTAGGATGGTATTTAATAATTAAAATTAGTAGGCATTATGACTTAAATGCAATATTGGAGAACAGATATTGAAGTCTGTATTGCAAAATATGGGTCGGGGTTGCGTGAACAGCACTACAGAGCAGGGCTGTTCCACTCGACTATTTTCATGGCCAAAAGAAACGTAACTGCAGTATCTCTACAACATTTGAAAAAGTTGGGCATTTTGTCTCAAATTGGCTAAAGAAGTACACTTGAATGTGAGTGTGTCTAAGCGGAGAGTTTAAGTGTTAACGTGCACAAGGAGAATAATTACAGTTAATGAACGTGAAAAGACAACCAGAGTCTTAACATCTTCTCTGGATTATTTACAGGATGTTACTGTAGCACAGTTTCAGCCATCATATGTTTTAATATCACGGTTATGGTTTAAACATTGCTATATCATGACCTTCCACTATAGAGCTGTACGAGATGCAGCCTGATATTTTACAGCTTGACTAAGGGATTTAAAGTCATTTATTGGCTTTATCTTTGCATCTCCAAACTGCTGACTATGTTGATAAACAGGCCTGCTTTGTGCACCTGGTGCCAAAGATGAAGGATGTGCCTTTCACCGATTGTTGTAAAGTCATCTACCTGCCAAACGATGAACAGAGGGATTTTAAAATGTGTCCTAGTTTTGCAGCCGTATCGTGCACTCTGATGTTAGTGTGTCAGAAGTATAGATTGAGAGACCAAAGGCCCTCCAGTGCAATCCAATCCTTTGACTGTAAAATCAAAACTTTCCATCTTGAAAGTCAAGCGTGGAGGAAATGTTGGCCTGAGCAGCCTCAGGGAGCTTCCTGTGTGATATTCATCTTTTGTATTCTCATAGAAAAAACTCCAGGAAGACTCTTTGAAGTCTGTGCAGAAATTGAGGGACATGGAGAAGGAACTTAGATATATTGTCCGATACATCAAGGTGAGCGCCTTTTTTATTTTCCTATAGGAAGTTTAAGCATGTTTTTTTTTTATGCTTATGAAGGCGTGGTGAACATGGGTCCAACTTTATGCTCTGCAGCACTCCACGGACGCAACAGTGGAGGAGAGCGAGAGGATTTTCTCCAGGCTGATCCGCTTGATCGAGAAGCAGAGCTATGGGGTGACGGAGCTGATCAGAGTGAAGGAGAAGGCAGCCGTCAGTCACGCTGAGGAGCTGCTAGAGAAGATCCAGAGGGAGACGGCGGCGTTCCGCCGGGTCGACGCTGACCTGGAGAAGCTCTCTCGTACTGACGACCACATCCTCTTCCTTCAGGTAGAGAACTAAAGAAAACTCAGCCGTGATGTTTGTCAAACCTTGATTATTCCAACAACCTGCCCACTTGGCTACAGTCACTTCTGACACTGCATCTCTTCATCCCGATTTTCTGGGCCTGTATTTATTAAATATATAAGAATGAATGAAAAGGTCATGTCCAAACAAGCAGCAGCGCACCAGCAAAGACACGGAGGATTGGGTCTAAAATAAACTTGTTTTGAAAATATCCCCTAAAAAAAATCTGCTTTTCAAATGTTAAATGAGGAACCTTAAGGATACACTGATACACACAGTGTTTTGGTCTGTAACTCTCAATGTAAACAGGATTTCTGGCTCAAAAACTCCTCCGGTGCCCTTTCAACTTAGTGAGGACAAGTGAAGAATCTTCGCTTTCTTTTTCATGAAAGTCTAACAGTAGAGTTTTAGTGGGCAAAGAAGCCATTAGAGCCTCACACCACTGGAATGACCTGTCTCTGGAGGCTGGCTGAATCCTAATCGGGTTTAAATTTCCTTCTTAAAAGATATATTTTAACAAAGTGTTCAAGACTAAAACTCTGTGAGGCATTCACATGCAAGAAGTGAGTTGGTCCTAATTAAAACAGTCCCAGTGAATAATTAGTGGGGGCATCCAGTATGCTTCAACCCTGTGACCAGCAGCAGCTCCCCCAGCCTCAATGTAGCAGCACTTGCTCAGTGAGTCTATCAATTGTTTCTGGCATTTCATCAGTTTTGGTGCTGGAGGTCCCAACATTTAATCAGCTTAAGATCTTAACCAAAGTGGTGCTCCTATAGAATTTGGCAATTTCCCACCCATTTTTAAAAGTTATTTTGTTCACATATACACACAAATGAACAGAGGCGAAAACAATAAACAAGCATACTAATAACTGATTTGGGCATTTTTGTGACAGTTGTGAGGATTTCCCAGTAGATGGCAACGTGTACCAAAAATATCAAAAATTCATGTTTCCTTAAGCCTTTCACTCAATTTTGGCACTAGTAGTCCCAAATTTTAATCATCTCAAGATGTTGACCACATTAGCCGCCCCCTTTAAAAATGCAGTAATTGTCTGGGGGTTGTTTTTGATATTTTGTTCACATTCATATATGCAGACGACAGGAACGTAAATACCACCCTCTCTGTATGACTACACTAGTCACTGCCAGGGCCCTCTTGGGTAATATTTAATAATACAAAATTATTCATGTATTTACTCATATAAAGTGCCTATCAATACACCAACAAATGACTTAGTGTCGGTGAAAAATACAATGCATTTTAGAGCGTTCATTTCTAAAACAACGACGGTAACCGCATGAGTATAAAACAGTTACGATATAATGTAAAAGTATATGAAGGTTAATGACAGAGCTGCCCGTCATCGTTTTATAAATGAATGCTCTAAAATACATTG
>KV751351.1:839519-894189 GCA_001698575.1 Mola mola | reverse complement strand
TATATCGGATATGCTAGTAGAATTTATTATATGATTCAATTTTCTGATTATATGAGAAATAATGTGAAAATGTCAAACTATTTCTTTTGTTGCACTGATTACTGATCACTTAACTATAAAGTTGCATGAAAAGTAGAGTGCAAACTCCAGATGCAGGACACGGAAATACCCGATTTATAAAAATCTTCATTTTAAAGCCAGGATCACAATATCGAGCAAAATCATCAAGAGTAAAATTTCCACACCAAAATTAAAACCTTCTGAATCATTGACAGTGTATTATGTCACAAAAAAAGTACAGGACGATAAGATGCTGGTGCGGGTTGAGACATCTATGCAGTGGTAATAATAGTACACTCCACTCCAGGCAGCAGCAGACGCAGTGACCACATCCCAGCTGCAAGCTCATATATGCTGCATGCAGGCCTGAGCAAAGCTGTACGAGGAGGACTTACATTTCTGTGCTGCCGTTTCTGGTGTCGCCCTTTGGCCTGTTGCAGGGTCGTTTTCACCTACACCAAGTGATGTATAAGGTAATGTGAGGAGGGAAAACACAGTGGTTGAAGGTAGAAATTTTGCTGCTTAATGTGCTGCAACCTCAGTTCTTTGTCATGGGATAGAAATGGTAAATATTTTCAGAGAACATTTTAAAATCCTAATCATTTTTTATTTTATACTCATGTTTCTTTCTACATTTATATTGTGGCTAAAACAAGTGAAATACCATATTGGGATCAATAAAGTACCTCTGAATCTGAATATAGGTCAAAAATTAGCAGAGACAAATTAGAAATCCTGCAGTTCTAAGAAACTGCAAATTCACAGCATGGGTCATAAAAAAACACAAAAAAAAAAAACAAAAAACCTTCAAACTACGTATTTTGTAGTCAACACCACAATATCCCTTTATACACTGAGACTGCACATAACTGCTGCAATGAAGACTCTTCTATACACTTTTCTACATGCCAATCAAAAAGCCAACCTTCTGCAATTAAGAGGTGCCATATGTTACATTGCAGCATTGACATCTAACGACATCCTACATCTAATGTCAAAGGCATCATTTACCATCATTGTATGAGATTGAGTTTACATTCAGTTCAGAGGTTAAGTAATCAATATCACCTCTCTCCAAATTTGCAGATTTTCCAGTTACTTCACTTTTTGTGTGGTTCAGCTGCTAACTGTTGCTAGCTGCATTTAAATCTCTCAAATGTCCAGTCATTCAATCCATTTACTTTATATTTGATGTATACCATTTCCCATCCCCCATCTCCAGAGACAGAACTATGTCAACACATCATTGGCTTCCACTCTACGTCCTTCATCAACCCCCCCCATTCTGACTATGAAACTTTTATACAGACTGGTGAGGTGCAACAGTCCTTAAACAGGCTGTGTAAGGGAGACTAGTAGCTCTTTAAGGTTTGATTAAATCAGGGTTAACCAGACCAGTTCACATTTTTAAGTCCATCTTTATACAAATTTAAGTGTACTGTTTATATTTCTATTTACATTCACATTTAAATTACTCTAAAAAAGGAGCAGCTAGTGAGGAGAGAAGCAACAATTAGTTATCAATAATTGACGTGAACACAGATGACTTACAGTGGGAGAAATAATTGATCCCCTGCTAAATTTGTAAATTTGCCTACTTAAAGAAATTAGCAGACTCAAATTTTTACGGTTGTTTACCGATTATGGCAATAGACACAAAATCATTCCAAAATGCATAAAAAAACAACATAAGTCATAAAATGTTGTGCATTTTATTGAGTGAGATAAGAATTCGGTCCCCAAGCAAAACATGTTACTACTTGGTAGAGAAACCCTTGTTGGCAAGCACAGCGATGAGACATTTCTTGTAGTTGGTCACCAGGTTTGCACACAACTCACGAGGGATTTTGGCCCATTCCTCTTTATAGAATGTCTCTAAATCCTTCAAGTTTCTTGGCTGCTGCCTGGAAACTCAAATCTTCAGCTTTTCCACAGGTTTTGCCCTGGCAGTATGTTTTGGGTATTGTCCTGCTGGAAGACCCACCCACGACCCATCTTCAATGTTCTTGCTGAGGAAAAGAGGTTTTCATTCAAGATTTTAACATACATGGCTCTGTTCTGTGAGAATGATGTTCTCAGAATCAGAAGAATCAGATTTAATTGCCAGGTATGGGTAGACATACTAGGAATTTGACTCCGGTGTGTCTGTCTTGGACACATGAAGGTAAGAAGGAAAATACATATATAAATATAAATACATATATACATTGACATTGAAAAGTGGAATATTGTGCAATATTGCAGTAATGTGCAAGTGTGCAAATGTTCATGAGGTTGACAGTTGGCTTATGGGGATATCTGGGAGACAGCCTGGGGGCAGAAACTGTTTTTGAATCTGGTGGTTTTGGCGAACAGAGCTCTGTAGCACCTACCAGAGGGAAGCAGTCTGAACAGTTTGTGTCCGGGGTGTGAGGTGTCTGCAGCGATGGTAGCTGCCCGGTTCCTGACTCTTGACCTGTAAAGGTCCTGGATGGAGGGCAGGTCGGCCCCAGTGATCTTCTCTGCAGACCTTAGTCCGTTGCAGCCTGTTCCTGTCCTGTTTGGTGGCCGATCCAAACCAGACAGTGATGAAAGTGCAGAGAACAGACTGGATGATGGCGGTGTAGAAGATGACCAGCAGCTCCCGAGGCAGGTTGAACTTCCTCAGCTGACGCAGAAAGTACAACCTCTGCTGGGCCTTCTTCCTGACAGAGTCTATGTGTGAGGTCCACTTCAGGTCCTGGAAGACTGGTTCCCAGGAACTTGAATGAGTCCACACTAGACACTGTTCTGTTGAGGATTGTGAGGGGGGTAGGGTGGGCAGTTTCCTCCTGAAATCCACTGTCATCTCCACAGTCTTGAGCGGATTCAGCTCCAGGTGGTCCAGACTACCAGTCGGTCCACCTCGTGCCTGTAGGCAGACTCATCACCATCCTGGATGAGGGCGATGACCGTTGTGTCATCTGCAAACTTAAGATGTTTCACAGACGGGTCATCTGAAGTGGAGTTGTTGGTGTAGAGGGAGAAGAGCAGCGGGGAAAGAACACACCCCTAGGGGGGCGCCAGTGCTGATGGTACAGATGTTGGCGAATATGCTTCCCAGCCTCACCTGCTGTCTCCTGTCGGTGAGGAAGTTGTAAATCCACTGACAGGTGGAGGCCGGCACGGTGAGCTGGGAGAGTTTCTCTCTCCACAAACAGGATCTGTGCGTATGTCCCTGGGGAGTCGAGGTGTTGGAGGATTAAGTGCAGTCCCATGTTGACGGCATCGTCCACCGACCTGTTTGCCTGGTAGGCAAACTGCAGGGGGTCCAGCAGGGGTCCTGTGATATCCTTCAGGTGATTAGGACCAGTCTCTCGAAGGATTTCATGACTACAGACGTCAGGGCAACGGGCCTGTAGTCATTCAACCCTGTGATGGTGGGTTTCTTGGAGACTGGGATGATGGTGGAGCATTTGATGCAGGAGGGAACCTCACACAGCTCCAGAGATCTGTGGAAGAGTTGCGTGAAGATCGGGGCCAGCTGGGTCAGCGCAGGTTCTCAGGCAGGAAGGGGACACACCGTCAGGTCCTGGATCCTTCCTGATCTTCTGCCTCTGAAAGAGCAAGCACACATCCTCTTCACAAGATGCTCAGTGCAGGCAGGGGGCTCAGGTACAGCACAGCCATTGGGTGTTGTGAATGGGGTGGGTGATGGGTGTAAAAACTGGCAGTAGAAGCTGTTCAGTTCCTCTGCCAGTTGTTTGTTCCCTACAGTGGGGGGATGGGCTCCTGTAGTTGGTCATGTCCTTCAGGCCTCTCTACACTGAAGCAGGGTCGCCGGCTGAGAATTTGCTCTTCAGCTTCTCAAAGTAGCTCCTCTTAGCTGCTCCGATTTCCCCTGTCAGTGTGTTCCTGGCCTGCTTGTACAGGGCACGGTCCCCACTTCTGTAGGCCTCCTCTTTGGCCTGGCCCAGTTTCCGCAGTTTTGTGTTAAACCACGGTTTGTTGTTGTTAAATGTGCAGAAGGTTTTGGTCTGCACACACGAGTCCTCACAAAAACTGATGTACAGTGTCAGTCAGTTTGTTAAGATCCATCACTGCAACTTCAAAGACACTTCAATCGGTGCAGTCAAAGCAGGCCTGTAACCCCAGCTTTGACTCAGCAGTCCATCTCTTCACTGTCCTCACTACAGGCTTTGCAATTTTCAACTTCGACCTGTAGGTTGGGATGAGACGGACCATGCAGTGATCGGAGAGCCCCAAGGCAGCGCGGGGAACAGTGTGGTAGGAGTCCTTCAGAGCAGTGTAGCAGTGGTCCAAGGTGTTAGCATCCCTGGTGGGACACTTAATGTGCTGTCTGTACTTGGGAAGTTCTTGGCTGACATTCGCTCTTTTAAAATCCCCCAGTATGATGAGCAGGGAGTCTGGATGTTTTTTCTCCACATCTGTTACCTGGTCAGCCAGGTGTTGTAATGCCTCCGTTACACAGGCATGAGGTGGAATGTAAACACTGACCAGGATAAACGAGGAGAACTCCCGCTGAAAACAAAACGGTTTACAGTTTATGACCAGGGACTCCAAGTGAGGACTGCATTTCTTCAACACTGTGACATCGGTACACTAACTTTCGTTAATGTAAAAGCACGTTCCGCGCCCCCTCGTCTTCCTCGAGAGCTCCGTGACTCGGTCCGCTCGGAAAAGCTGGGAGACTGGCAGCTGGAGAGAAGAGTCCAGGATGTGCTCAGTGAGCCAGGTTTCACTGAAGCACAGGGCGGCAGAGTGGTGACAGTCTGACATTTTGGAGTTCACCAGCAGCAGTTCGTCCCTCTTGCTAGCCAGGGAGCAGACATTAGCCAGGTGTATCGCCGGGAGTGTAGTGCGTAGCCCTCGCTGCTTCAGCTTTACGAGCGCTCCTGCGCGTTTCCCCCGTCGGCGTCTGCGTCTCCTGGCAACTCCATAAAGAGCTGCTGCGCCTTCGACCAAAATCTCCGAAAAACTTTCGGGGTTAGTGAAAAGTGGCGGAAAGTGAAGCAGAGATGAGTCTCATGTTTAAGAGTTCATCTCTGCTGAAGTGAGCCGTGATGAGTGACGGGAAAAGGATAAGAAAAGCAAAAAAGATCGTCCATAGAGCAGAGAAACTCCAAGGCGGCCATCCGCGGTGCCATCTTGTAAAAATTCGCTGAGTCATACTGATGCTAAATAGCTCAACTTTGGCTTCATCTGACCACAGCACTTCCTCTCAAGCCTTCTGAGTCATTTAGATGTTCACTGGCAAACTTACGGCAGGCCTGTACATGTGCCTTCTTGAGCAGGGGGACCTTGCGGGCACTGCAAGATTTCAGTCCATTACGTCGCAGTGTGTTAACAGTTTTCTTGGTGACTGAGGTCCCAGTTGCCTTCAGTTCATTAACAAGCTCCTTCCATGTAGTTTTATGCTGCTACCTCACCTTTCTCATCCTCATCTTAACTCCATGAGGCGAGATCTTGCAAGGAGCTCCAGATCAAGGGCAGTTAATGGTCATTTTGTGTGTCTTCCACTTTCGAATAATGGCGCCAATAGTTGTAATTTCTCACCAAGCCTTTTGCTGATGGTTTTGTAACCCATTTGAGTCTTGTGCAAGTCTACAATCTTGTACCTGACATCTTTTGACAGCTCTTTGGTCTTGCTCCTGGTTCTATAGAGATTGCAATGGAAGAAACTGATTTCTAGAGCAGGTGAATTTTACACACAGGACGAGCTAAGATCAGGAGTGCACAGCTGTGTTCCACATGGGCACCCGCCAATCTGTGAGAGCCAGAATTCTGGCTGAGTGGTTGGGGATCAAATACTTATTTTACTCAATAAAATGCACAACATTTTACAACTTTTATATTGGGGTTTTTTTATATTTATATTTGGGGATTTTTTTATGTATTTGACTGATATTCTGTCTATTGCTTTAATCAGTTACCATAAAAATTTTTGTCTGCTAATTTCTTTGTAAGTTGGCAAAATTACAAATTTAGCAGGGGATCAAATAATTAATTCCCCCACTGTATTCCCACTTCCTCCCACTGTACAAAATGAAGCCAAAATATCCTGGATACAAGCACTGCCACCTTGCCAGAGTTAGGTCTGTCCCATTATCTGCCATAAGGCTTCCTATAGGTGCGCACATGTGGAAAGTGAACTTTGAGGGTGTAAGTGTGCAAGGGACTGAAGCAGTTAAGAGCAGAATCGGTAAAGTTCTGTACACGTCACTTCTGTTGGTGTTCAGGAAACATTGCACTACCCAAAAAACAAACAAACAAACATGGCACTAGCTGTAGTCGCTTTGTTCGCTGTACTGCTGCTAAAACTGATCAGAAATCGCCATCAGCATATTATCAGGAGAATTACAATCTGCTGGAAGAAGAGGGATTAATCACCCAATTGAAATATTGATGCTGATGCCCGAACAGGTACATGTGTTTCAATTTACCTGTTAATATGGCAAATGTGTGTCCCTAATAACAGCTGTAAAGTGACACAATCTTTTATACTCTTTGCCAGCAATTTTGCTGTTTATTCTCTTTATTGCTTTCTCAGTGGTTAACTGCTCAAAACACCACGATATTTAAGTAATTCTGGGTAATACCCTTAAGCAATGTGATAACCTGATGTGGAATAACGGAAAGGGTGCATTAAGGTTACACAAGGGAGGTGACAGAACAACACTACAGAATTGGGACACCCTTCAATCTTGCACACCTTAGAGAAAATGCACACCTGAGGGGCACAAGTGTGGATACTGGGACAGGGCCTCAGTTATTAGATGGCTGCAGGATTGAGCACACCTGACAATAATGAGCAGGTTCATCTGACATAAATTATTAAATCCAATCTAAACAGAAAAATTAACACTTGGTTATACAACAGCATGATGAAAAAACCATTAGTTTTTAGTTTGACTCATGCACTCATCTGATAAAAGTGGGACCGAAGAAAATGTTCTGGCTTTATTTGGAGGGCTCTCATGTTATCCACCTTTTACACAGTCAGGCTTCAATGTAGTGTACATATAGATGACTTTAAAAACCTATTTTAATGCGAAAACTTTTAAGCAGCAGCTATTTAATGCACACCATTTCTAAAATACTTTTGAGATAGAGACACAAGCAACAATGACTGTTTGCAATAGAGATTTTGGAAGGAGCAAGAAATGATTGAAAGGGGAATAACAATCTTGTATAACGAAAAAAAGTAGCATGAATATTGCACATTTTTTCTCAAATGTAGGCTAGAATCTTTCTGGAACTGAGAGGGACCTTAGTCAAGGCTTTCTGATTTCAATAGCTTTTTCCACCCTTTAAGGGCTGGCCCCTGAGCATTAGTGATCAGAGTGTGGCCACTACAAGGGGCATGTGCCTGCAGCTCAAATGTCATGCTGTACTCACTGCGCTCAGGGACTGCTGGATATTCTGTCTGGATTTAGCAATGTCCTGCAGGATGGCATTAACTTTTCCCCCCTACAGGCATGTGTAGGTAAAGCAGCAATGAAGCAGTGACAGAAAAAGGAGCATGCACCACAGATAAAGCAGGACAGCCCATGCACCAAACATCTAAAACAGGTTTGTGAATTAACACATTAAGAAGACAAGCAATCTATCACACACAAATAACTGAGTAACAGGTAAAGGTTACATAAGCCTGTAAAGCTTATACACATCTTGGCAGCAGGTATGAGGGCACACAAACCCAGAGTGATGACCTGACCTACAGTGAACAATTTTCCACTAAAGAAACAAGCCAAGCAAAATCAAACACAGTCAGGTCTTATCCTGCAACCTTTTTTCCCTATATCGTCTCTATAATTGAGGACACATGAATGTTAGTGATTTGAATAAAATGGCGCAAGTCAAGATGTAATGATTGTGTAGTGATCAGGTTGTTTTTTTTCAATTTTGTTTATTTTTAATATTTAAACCAGCTAGTATCAAACATTTTAAAACAGTTACTTTCATACACGCCATTCATCAATCAATCTTTACCAGCATGAAAGAGCTATTTCTTTTCAGAAGAACAGCTAGGCAGGCATACATACATAGGCAGGCCTGATTGCTGTACAAAACCACTACCTGACTGAGAAAGTATTTTCTACTTTAACTTCAAATGACCACCAGCTTTTCTAATCTGTTATATATAAACTTTCCCAATGAAAATCAGAACTCTATTTATTGCTATGTATGTTTGTACATACAAACAACTGAACTTGGTGTAAGCTGCGTAAAAATGAACTGAAAATGAAAAAAAAAAAAAAAACACTTAAAACACCCTGTTTTATGAAGCATAAATACAAAAACACAAACATATAATTTACCATTTAAAATTAAATTTAGAAATGGGCTTTACTCTTGTTGGATTAACAGTGGATGCTGACTGTTCTGGGCTCAGTAGTCAGTTGGCCAGACACAGGAAATCTACTACTGAGGTGGTTAATGGATGGGCAGATACCTTTATTTCTTGTAGCTTCTGTTTGACAGTTCCCACTAGCTCATTCAGTCATTGCCATTTGCTAACTAAGCCCTGGCTAAACAGGACAAGAAAATCACTTTGGTACCTTGTTCCCCATCGTCAAATTGGCCTCCTTCCGACAGCTGCCATGTTCTGTCACATGTAGGTCATGTTTGGAAAGACCTTGTAAGATAAGTAATCTGTTTTAAATCTGTGCTCAATTGTATAGTCAGCTAGAACTTCAATGTGCATAACACACATTAAACACTAACATTATTGGCTTCTTTAAAAGTTCACTGTCTGACCATTAACATAAATGTGGAAGCAAACAGCACTCAGACATTTTTTTTTTTTTAATTGTGGAGACCTGAAAGGGATCGTACTCTAATCTCTCATTGAATCCCAGGCCTGCAGTTTCCACCCTGTAAAGCCTGAGAAGTGACAGCTGGCAAAACACCTGACTCCTTTCTCACTGGGACAGGCCACCTCTAAATTGAGTGCTTTATCACACATGCACACAGCTGCTCCAGGCCGCAACTGACGAGGATGTAACTGTTGCTTAATCTAAGAGGCAGGTGACTGCCAGGGCAGCATGATACCAGGGTGTGTATTGGAAATAAAATGTTTATATTTAGACAACCTTTATTTCTAAGAATTGTAGGGATACACATTGGCCTAAGCTTTGTAATTATGCTGCCTAAAAATAAAAAAGAATTTTCTAAATAATAAAATGTGTGCATGTTCTACCTGTTGCTGCCGTGGGGAGGGTCCGTTGACTCCCTCGTAAAAGCGCTTTTCCGCGTCATCGTAGTGGTGCTTGTCGAACCATATGTTCTCTGAGGCGAGGCACTGCAGTTCACTCATGCTGTAACTGAGGAGGAAAGTCACAAATTCAGGAAAATAAGAGGCTTTCAGAAATCCCTACACAGATCTGCATTCAGCAATTTTATCTATAGCCATGAACAGTCAGTGAGAGAACATGGACTGATTAGTTGGTTAACATGGACAAAGAATACAGCTTACAGTTGTGATTGTGTTGGTGGAATAGGGAGAGACAAAAAGCATAAAGCTGATCATTTTTAATCATGTACACAGTAAAATAACAGCATTATTTAACAGAAATATGATGCCTAACACTTGAAAAAGTAAAAATAAAGTACAATTATTGCATGTATTCTTCACCTCCCCTCTCATTTTGCTGACGGGTGAGTGCAGCTGAGCAGACAGTCATGCACACATTCCTCCCTGCTGTGAAACAGTTGCCTGATTTGCAAAGTCTGGATTACTGAACAAAAGCTTGGTCAATGCGCACTAACAAACCCCTCAGTGACAGCAGAGCTTACTCTGATCAAACACAGAGCAGTTTACCATACATGACAGAGCTGTATGTCAGATACAAAATCACTGGCCACATTGATCACAAAATACACAGAAGAAATACAGCAATTACATTATAAAGTAATCTACCAGAATGGGGAACTAAATTAATTAGCCACCGACAGCACTACAGCAAAAGTTGAGTGAGGTTCAGCTCGCTGCTGCTTGAAGAGATTGACCCCAATTAACTGAAGTAAAGTACTCGGTTAAGTGGATGTGACCTAAACAAAGCTCATTTCTAAACCTGGGTATCCAATATATTATACACAATACGCAAGTTAGCATTTAAAGGCCAAACAAAAATGCAGACAGACAACAAAGGGAAAAAAATAATTAAAGCTTAGTAGATAATTAAGCAAAAAAAAAACAACAAAAAAACAAAAACAAAAAATAAAACAGACATCATGTCTCTCCCATTCCTTGTGTGAGAATTGCCATACTTGTCCCATATGGGCCAGCTTTCTGTCTCAGAGAGGCCTCCCTTCCTCCGGGTTGGCTCCTTGCGGCTTTTGCCCCCCTGCTCAGTCTCAGAGGAGGTGCGATTCCGGCCTCTACTGGACTGACGATGGGGGGTCCCAGAGGCCTTCACAGTTGCGATGGGCTGCCCCCCATCCTGCTGCTGGCTGCGGGTGCGTCTGGACTTGGAGCTCAAGAAGCCTTTGGTGTTTGGACTCCTCGGAGAGGACAACAGCAGTCTGCTGCCATTAGAGGCGACGCAGCGTTGATTGTTGCCCTCTGCCTGTACGCCCTGCAAAGTGGGACTTCGACCATAGGAACCACTTGCTTCAATCAAGGAGCTCGGCAACTCCTCTTCAGCCCCATAGGTTTGGCTCTCTAACTGCGACAAACGTGAGCGTTGACGCCACTTCCCAAGTTTGTCTTTGCCTCCACTGATGATGGCTCTCTCCTGCGATGGATTATTACCATGCCTCAAGGACCCTGCTGGTGTAGTAGGCTGAGGGGATCGTCCTTGCTGATGGTTTGGCAAAGACTGGTCCATTTCTCTTTTAACAGGGCCTCTTTTTTATTCACTTTTGGTTTAAAAGGGAGAGAAAACAAGCAACAGGTGGGAGCTAGGGCCATTGGAAAAGTTTACATTTGCAATTAGGAGTTATCCTATTCAACAATACAAAATTAACCTGGTTAAATTTCAGCAAGTGCCAAAGACGGGAATGATGCCATTTTATTGATCAATTTCACATTGGACAATCCAAAAGCAAAGCCAAGACAGGTGTGAAAATGGCCAACATTGAAGTTATGATGCATTTGCAGTGTTTCCTTAATATTAATTTCAATTCTAGATCAATTAGGAACAATTATTTAATATTCAGAAACAAGCATTGAAATGTAAACATGAAAAATGGAGGGTGAATTACACCCTGATAGGTCTGCTGAAACACAACAAGGTCATCTTCACAATCCATTTTTTGTCTTTGTCTATTAGATATGAAAGGACTTACTTCAATAAAATATGCTAAGATGCTTTTTCTTGAAACATTCAAAAAACCCAACTTGTGCAATGCTGTTGGGCTCATCTTTGCTTTGGGATGCAACAGAGTTATAAGTGCTATCAATTGTGGAACCGAATACTTAATTCAAAATGATCATATAAGTTTGAATTATATAAAAATGTCTGTTGTCTATATTTCTATTAAGGTCTATTGTTTAATAGCCGCACTGCCTCCAAAGAAGCTGGCAAAAAAGCTCCAAAGACCAAATTTTACATTTCCATGCATGAATTAAATTAAAAATAAATAAATCACATGATAAATTGACAAAAAAAAATAAATAAAAACTTGCAAGCACTGTTAGTGCACATGCAAACTCTCGGCTGACAGTTTATTAGGTACACTTTACTTAAAATTCAAGCAGACTAGTACAAATGCTGGTAGTAAAGTTTTTTTTCATATGAAACTGCTAGTACCATCTTTTTTTGATCCCTTGAACGGGATAGATAATTTTTAAAAATTGATTCAAGTTAAATTTTTGAGTCTTTGAGTTTTTAGATGCTTAATTGCGCTGTGCCCTATCTGAGAAGTACTGTCTTCCTGTCGAACAAAGTTCACTGTCCAGGTCAAGCTGCCTGCATTAATTTTGTAAATGTAAGGTTTTATTTACGCTGTTTCGAAACAGTTTAAGTGAATATCATTGAATCTTTGGTGTGTGAATTAAACAAAATGTGTAATCTAAATAGTCAATTGGAAATAGAGAATTGTCACATTTTCAGACATCTGATGTTTTGCAGTCCAAAGCATATTTGATTGGTGAAGAAAATCAGACGTTTGCAGACCCAATTCTTAATCAACCAGCAGAGGAATCAAAAAACTACAACAAATAATAATCACAACTAACTTTGACCCTCCAAAATCTTAGTGTGAGTTTTGAATGAAAATCTATCCACAAGAAGTCAAAATTTTAATCTTTGCTCTGGCTTAATCTACTATAGGTCTGCTGTATTCGAATGAACTAATTCCAACCTGGTTTAAGTTATTTAAAACACTGACAACTGAGTATAAAATTATTCTGCTTTCAGCATTAGACAGCAACAAGCCAGGGTGAAATCAGCTGAAAGGCTGCCTCTACATTACTCACCTTTGGTAATGGGAAGGGGGAGCTAATATCCAACACAGAAATAAGAGACAATGCAAAATTCTCATAAATTAACCTTTAAGGAAAGAAAAAACACAAAACAATTTATAATGCATATGTAATTTAACTAGGGGATATAAATAACTTTGTCACTTGTTTCACTGAAATTAAAGAGCAGTTCATGTGTAACATTCGTCCCAAATCATGAAACTGGTACAGTTAAAGTGAAAAAAGACAGTGTCATTTGGAGTTGTAGTCTCTCCATACGTGCCTTACCCTCAGAGAGACTAACGTTAGACAACGTTACATGAGTCTTTTGACAGTCTCAGCAACTAGTGGTTCCGTTTACCACGTGGCGCTTGAAACCAAACATTCCAAACATTTTATGGGTTTCACAAACAGTTCAACGACTCTTATGTTGCAGGCAGTATAAAACACATGTTTAGTCTACTTACTCGTAGATGAATTCGACGTTTTACGGCTCGGCTATCGTTAACTCGCGTGTTGCTTCGGCGTAATCAGACCGGGGAAGAGGGTTCAATGTGACCGGACTTCTCTATTCTTCAGTGACGGCGTGGGGGGCGCGACCACTTCACGCATTATTTATACGTTTATTTCATGAAAACCATAACAACGAAGATACACGCAGAAAAACTTTTGTTTTCTATAAAGCCACGAAAATGCCCAGTAATCCGTGTTGTCGCTACTTTTTGAAACGTAACTTTGGAATTGGAATGATCCATTTTGGCCGAAGACTTCATTTCCCATGATACCAAGGGAACAGCCGTTGAGGTAGTGGTTATTTTCGTGCTGCTTTGACAGACTGTAGTGTCAGTCAGTGACAGTGTACAGTCCTACACATACTGTACCTGTGATTTTTATTGACCTAATCCAACAATAACACAATTTTAAGTCACCAGTAGGAAAACTTTATATTATTATTATTGTTGTTAAATTGCGTTATTATTAGTAGTAGTAGATGCTGCGACTGGTGTCAAGTAATGAAGTGCAACTACCTCAGTACAATTCTTAAGTATTTCTAAGAAAACCTATTCTTTACTTGAGTAAGAAAGTGATGCTACTCCACTACGTTAATATTATTCATTTCAGTCCTCGATATAATATAGAATGTGAATGTGGTCAGTCTGCAATCATCAGCACTGTGGACTGTGTCTATTCCTTCGAGACCACACTAGCAATCTTTCTCTCTCTCTCACGAAGACATGTCAATATGTCCAAGACAAGCTTTACTGGGATCGCATGACTATTTGTCATGGATAAAATGGGGAAAAGGCCAAAAGAGGAAAGTTTCAATTGGTGATCTGTGATCTTTCTATGTGTACATTGGAAATCCAATCTGGTAAAACAAATTTGACATTCTTCAAGATGCAATGGTTGTCATGTTTCATACAGGCAAGTTACTTTTTAACTGCTTCTATTCCACAAAACTTGAACATTTAGATTTATTATTTGGGACAAGCAGTGATACTGTGAACACCATTTCCACTTATGGTGCATATGTTTTCATTCATTTATTCAATTTTTTGAAAATAGTTTTAAAAACGTTTTTTTCTCTCATTTCAGCCACCAGGTAATTTTAACACTGAAGTACATTTACATCAGCTACGGAAAGGCTGCATTCACATGGAATCCAGCAGATGGCAGATGGCAGATGGCAAACCAAATGTCGTTATAGTGGATAGCAGATTGTTTAAATGTGAGGTGACCGGCATAAAACACCGGTGACAGTAACAGCCGATGGAAATATTGTCGAAAGTTAAAGCTGAAATAAAACATGACCATCAATTAGGCCCATTGACCACATTGCAGTTAGACAAAAACAACTTTTTGTCAGGACTTAACTGAATTCACCAAGAGTAAGAAACAGATGAGCTGGCACAGCACAACATCACCTCAGTGTCGGTCACCCTGGTTGTTCTAAGTCAGAGCTGTTTGAACAGCTAAAAAACGTAATGAATACAGAGTGATAGATACAGGTGTCAGAATGAGCTGCAAAAGATCTTAAACTTTCTTTTAAACTAATAAAAAAGACAACAACCTTCTGCTAGCTTTAGAAATCTGACAGAGGTATGAAAACTGGCCTATTCTAATCTTCTGTTACGTGGAACAGGCAGAGTTTATCTTGTGCAAAATGAGGGATGTCCTGAGGACACCACTAAAACCAACATTTTATCCTCAGTCAACCAACTCCAGAGGATTAACAGTTTGCTCATAAAACTTTCATCTTAACTTTTCTCTTCAAATGGCTCATAAGCAAGTAAGCAGCAAGAGCTCGTTTGAAGCATTAAAGAATCCATATGTGCCATACACAAAGGTTTTATGTTGTACCACAGTGGAGTCATCAGCACACTTCAGTTCAGATAGTTTATGATTTTGTGCTACAGGAGATCTACTGACAATACAATGACAAATCCACTTCATTACATGTTGTAAACATCCTTCTTCTTTTACTTTGGGTGTTCTTGGACAGAGTTCAAAAGCTTTACTTTCGCTATTTAGCTGAGTTATTCCTCGTCCAGGTTTTTCCTGCACTAAAGCTTTGTATATTACTTGTGATTGCAATTCATGACTGTTGCGTAATGTATACCCATATGTTAGTTATAAAATGTCTTTCTGGGCTCTCTATATTGCTTCAGTGCGTAATAAGTAATTATAATTGCACTTTTTTGGTTAAGTTTTAGAGCATCCATTAATGGAGCTCCTTGGGTGAAAAGTCATCTTCACAAATAGACAGCACATCTATCTACTGGTCTAAAATCCTCCAGCAGGTTCCCGTGAAACCTGCTTGTGAGGATGTACTTCAGTATGTGCATTCTCTTAATGCAGGGACATTTGTTAAGCCTTTGCTCTATCAAAGCAGCATCTGCTCCACTGACTTTGTGGAGCCATCAGATGCAAATCTGACTTGTCAAATCAAATAAATCCATGGTGGAGCTTTGTGTACTGGCTCGAGGAGCCAGAATTTAAATATAACATTTGTGCAAGAAGTGACACACAAAGCACTGGATTCATTTTTACATGGAGCAGACACACATTTTAAACCCGGACATGAAAATTTAATGGTTAGCTCTTTAGCTTCTGGTTGATGAACGGGAGGCACACATTTGCAAATGCTACCTGACCTGTGTCTGAGCCTCAGGAATAATACATGCAGCCTTTCAAAGTGGGTGACATTCATCCCTGAACAAAGCCTTTCACTGTGTTTTTGTCGTAATACTGACTGTGACTGTGCAGGCCTTTGGGGCAATGAACAGGGAACAAGAAGGATGATGAACACAGAATGGACAAGCCAAACATTTGTCAGGAGGAAGAGGAAAAGGGTGAAACACACGGCCATGACTCTTTTCATCCTATACAAATGTATTTGCCTAATAGATTGGAATATTATGCTAAAAGGATGAGCTTTGTATAGCATTAATGTTTTTAGTGGGGGTTTTATGACTACTACTTTTTACTAGTTGCCAAGTTTTACAGAATAGAAGTCGACTACTTGATAGTTAGTGAAACCCATACTGGACGTTTGGAAAAATCAGCAATGCTCGTTTGCTGCTGTTGTGCACTGAGTTGCTCTGTGGTGCTAATGTCACTGTTAGTGCTAGCTGTTGACAGCAGGTTTTTCATCTTATAACTGAAGTATGTCATTTATTTTCGACATCATTGGGCAAAAAATTCCATAATAACCGTCAAAAATATTGTAATTCATGCGGCCTGAAAAAAGGTAGATTTTTCCATCTCTTCTACGTTCTGTATTCAGGTGCCTACTTAATCTAGCTGTACTGTACGGTACCTTTTTCAGAAATCATTTCAGAGAGAGTGTGTTCCTATTGGCGGTTCTACAATGGTAGATGAGCATGCATGTCTACATACATGGTGAAAGGCAACTACAATGGCGATTATCAATTATTATCGATAACTGCACACATAGCAAAGCAAGCCAAATAAAGAAAGAAAGATAAATTAAAAAGATTGTCCATGAACTCTTCTCAAGGGCTCTGCAACTGTTTACAACAAGGGTGGGGTGGCGCTATAGAGCAGAAATAGTTAGGGGAGCAGGGATGGAGTTCTTGCTTTCTGGTCCTCATGCTTGGTTCATAGAAGTTATTCACTCCAGTTTTAAGACGGTTGTGTGTAGCAGACGTGTTCTTGCAGTACTTCAGTGCAGCTGAATACAACGCACTCCTCACTGAGGAATGGATGTCATCCTCAGTGATGGATTTGCATAATTTCCATGAATGACAGGCTTGTTTAGCAGGAACCTTCTGCTGCATCTCTGCATCACGGTCGGCATCCACTCTGTGGTAGCTGCCATTTTGTCCATGACTAATTGGCTGTTGCCTATAGTGACAACTAGAGGCAAAGACAGTCAGCTATTTGTTAAGTCGGTGAGATCGTACTTTGATGCTGCAACAGTAA
Source organism: Mola mola (assembly GCA_001698575.1). Lineage (NCBI taxonomy): Eukaryota > Metazoa > Chordata > Actinopteri > Tetraodontiformes > Molidae > Mola > Mola mola. Next base: position 877,295 of record KV751351.1, on the reverse strand, counting down.
ATTCATAATGGATCGATGTTTTCCAGTGAACTGATTAATCTTTTATGTCTACAGCGCGATGGAGTGATTGGAGTGATACATTTTCAGTGAAGGTTACTGTTTCAGTGCAATGCGGTCATTTAAGCCAGTTAAAGTAAACCTGTAAAATATTTTGCCTCCGATGCATATCTTTGTCACAAATATTTGATAACTTCATTTGAGGAATCATTGGGAAAAATTTGTGTGTATCATCCAATATCGGTTATCTGAACATTTTTACTTCCTGATATCAGTAGCAGTATCGACTTCCAAAAATTTCATATCGGTCGGGCTCTACTTATGTCCCTCACAGTTTCCTGTGAGGGACAGCCCAAAAATAATCAGTGAATGTTATCTCAATCCCAATAATGATCCATTGTAATTTCTTGCTGGGATGTCAACTAACCAAAACAATCACAAACAACTACAAACAGGGTCAACACATTCAAGATATTGAAAAAAAGTTTTAGATATTATGCAGCTATATTGATCCAAATTTTAAAAGAGCAGCTTTCAATGAGGAGATGAATTTTAATTTTTCTTCATGTCAATAAACTGACTCACCAGCTTTAGATCCTCTACCTCTCTCTCCACCTTATTAGTCTTGAACTTTAGAAAGAAATTACATTTCAGTGTGGGTTGGTGAACAATGACATCTTTGTTTTCTGATATTGTGCTACCTGAATGATCAAAAAACACTTACATTTCAAAAGGATATTTTATTGCTGCAGATTAAAGCTCCCAAAGTGTAAAAATTCTATATAGACCAATTTATTAATTTTCCTCTATGATAAAGGAATTTATCTGTGTTACCTAGTATTGAAACTATTTGTCAAAAAATCCATTAGGCAGTTGACTGAAATTATTTTTGGAAAAAAAAGGAGAGAGAGAGAGAGAGAGAGAGAGAGAGAGAGAGCGTGAGAGAGAGAGGGGGGAGAGAGAGAGAGAGAGAGAGAGAGAGAGAGAGAGGGAGAGAGAGAGAGAGAGCGAGCAGGCGTCTTACTGCATTAACTGAATCGGGCTGAGTAGATGTGCGACAGCAGCTCGACACTCCCGCAAGTTCTTCAGGAGGGCGAGGACTCGTCTATTCCAGGTTCAAATTCTCACTCCGAGGCTGTAAAACTAGGAGAGAGAGAGAGAGAGAAAGAGAGAGAGAGAGAGAGAGAGAGAGAGAGAGAGAGAGAGAGAGAGAGAGCTAGCAGGCGTCTTACTGCATTAACTGAATCGGGCTGAGTAGATGTGCGACAGCAGCTCGACACTCCCGCAAGTTCTTCAGGAGGGCGAGGACTCGTCTATTCCAGGTTCAAATTCTCACTCCGAGGCTGTAAAACTGAAGAAGTGAGTCTGCGAGGAGCGCAAAGGAACAATAACCTGGATCCGGGCGCGCCTCCTCTTCCTCCCGTGAAGAAGGATAAGAAGGTAGAAATGTGCTGCAGCGGGCTGGCGGGACAGCAGGAGAAATTTTCACTCCTCATCGTTCTGTGGCACCCGCCGATAGTAAGTGGCATGTTTGGGGTCCTTTACACACACATTTATCTGGGATCAAACACCATCATCCACTAACCACCGGCTCAACTGGAAGGAGTTCAAAGTGCAGTTAAGGTGCATGTATACATCCCGCTGATTGAAACATTTAGCCTTACTTTTTTTATTGCATAGAGATGAATTTATATCAGTGCTATTGCTACCATCCTCTGCCCTTCTCCGGAGCACTCATCAAGCGTCCTCATTTTGTAATTAGTGAGTATCAAAGGCTCAATCCAAATGAAAATCAAGAGGGACACAGGGGCTGAGACTGTTTTCTTAGGACTGAGTGTGGATCTGCAAAAGGTTGAGAAAGACGGGCTGTCGTTTTGACATCTGACATTTGATGTCAGAAGGGGAATGTTGTTGTAAAACACAGCTGCAGCTTCGTCCACAGAGGCGCGGACTTTCTCCTCCACGTTTTCTTCCCTCCATAGCTGCGCCCACTCACGCGTCACAGCATCGGCCCGGAACGCCTTGTGTTTGCCTCATACTGGAGGTAACAAAGTTGTCTCATGTGTATTCCAGGCCGAAGCGATTCATCCGGACTGCGCCATCATTTCTGAGCACCTGAGGGCTCGGGATGTGTGCAACCAGACGAGGAGGAGCGAGGCGCAAAACCAGAGCAGCCACAGCGGTGGGTTCATGCGTGGTGCGGTGTTTGTGCGTGCAGGCGCGCTCTTTCTGGTCTCCCAGTCGCCTCGTAAACTTTACAAAGAAACGCTTTAGTGAAATATTTAGAGAATAGTTTGCAAAATGCGTCGAGCCCTGTAATCCACGAACGCCAGAGCACCCAGAACGTATCAGGCTAACGTGAGAACCCTCACATGAATTCAAGAGTAAACACATTTACCAAACGTTTCTCTTTGAACCTGTTTCAATAGTTCTCAGTTGTTTAATTTTCCTTTGTCTACATCAATTGTCTGTGTGCAATTTGTGATTGATTTTTTTTTAAAATCATAAATCAATATTGTGCTCTGTCTGGAAAATGCCAAAGAGTAAAAAAAATACCCATTGAAATTTCATAAAGATGAGGTGACATTTTCAAACTTGTTTTTTTCTAGTTAACAGTCAAAATTCTATAAAATATTGACTGATACCACACTTTAAATTGCCCGAAGGTGTAAATGTGAGTGTGGATGGCTGTTTGTCTGTATATGTCAGGCCTGTGATGAACTGTGATGACTTGTCCAGGGTGTAGCCCGGCTTCACTGATGCTGGGATAGGCTCCAGCCACCCCTAACAGGATAAGCGGTAGAAAATGGATGGATGGATGGATGATACCACACTTATATGTCACAGCAATTTTCTTGTTTTTGTTTGAGAAATGTCTTTACTTGAATGAAGTGACATAAATGTATCCAAACAAATTTTATTTGGTTCGGCTGACTGATCCTGGCCAGCTGTGAATGGATAGCCGATACGTGTTTTGGAATTTCCGTTTTCAGTTAGACTTAGGTGTTTTAGTAATTAAACCCATTTACTCTCCTTTTGGTAGCTGCGCAAGAACAAAAAGGCTTTGATTCAAAATTCGTTTCGTTTCGTTTTCTGCCGCTTATCCGGGTCCGGGTCGCGGGGGTAACAGCCTGAGCAGGGACATCCAGACGCTCCTCTCCCCAGCCACTTCCACCAACTCCTCCGGGGGGACACCAAGACGTTCCCAAGCCAGCCGAGAGATGTAATCTCTCCAGCGTGTCCTTGGTCTGCCCCGGGGTCTCCTCCCGGATGGGCATGCCCGAAACACCTCCCCAGGGAGACGTCCAGGAGGCATCCTGACCAGATGCCCGAACCACCTCAACTGGCTCCTCTCAACGCGGAGGAGCAGCGGCTCTACTCTGAGCTCCTCCCGGATGTCCGTGCTCCTCACCCTATCTCTAAGGCTGAGCCCAGCCACCCTGCGAAGGAAGCTCATTTCGGCCGCTCGTATTCGCGATCTCATTCTTTTGGTCACTACCCAGAGCTCATGACCATAGGTGAGAGTTGGGACGTAGATTGACCTGTAAATTGAAAGCTTTGCCTTCTGGCTCAGCTCCCTCTTCACCACAACGGACCGCTTCAGCGTCCGCATCACTGCCGACGCTGCTCCAATCCGTCTGTCAATCTCCCGCTCCATTTTCCCCTCACTCGTGAACAAGACCCCGAGATACTTGAACTCCTCCACTTGGGGAAGCGACTCTCCCCCGACCCAGAGTGGGCAATCCACCCTTTTCCGGCTAAGAACCATGACCTCAGATTTAGAGGTGCTGATTCTCACCCCCGCCGCTTGACACTCAGCTGCAAACCATCCCAGTGAGAGCTGGAGGTCACTGTTCGATGAGGCCAACAGGACCACGTCATCTGCAAAGAGCAGAGATGGAATCCGGAGGCCACTGAACTGATTCTCATCCCCGCCGCTTGACACTCAGCTGCAAACCGTCCCAGTGAGAGCTGGAGGTCACTGTTCGATGAGGCCAACAGGACCACGTCATCTGCAAATAGCAGAGACGGAATCCGGAGGCCACCGAACCCGACTCCCTCCGCCGCTTGGCTGCGCCTAGAAATTCTGTCCATAAAAATTATGAACAGAACCGGTGACAAAGGACAGCCTTGGCGGAGACCAACCCTGACTGGGAACGGGTCTGACTTACTGCCGGCAATGCGAACCAAGCTCTGACTCCGACAATACAGAGATTGAATAGCCCGTAACAAAAGGCCATCTACCCCATACTCCCGGAGCACCCCCCACAGGATACCTTGGGGGACACGGTCATAAGCCTTCTCCAGATCCACAAAACACATGTGGACTGGTTGGGCAAACTCCCATGCCCCCTCCAGTACCCTCGTGAGGGTATAGAGCTGGTCCAGTGTTCCACGGCCAGGACGAAAACCACATTGCTCCTCTTGAATCCGAGGTTCAACTAGCAGCCGCACTCTCCTCTCCAGCACCCTGGAGTAGACCTTCCCAGGGAGGCTGAGGAGTGTGATTCCCCGGTAGTTGGAACACACCCTCTGGTCCCCCTTCTTGAAAAGGGGGACAACCACACCTGTCTGCCACTCCAAAGGCACAGTCCCCGATGTCCACGCAATGTTGCAGAGGCGTGTCAACCATGACAGCCCTACAACATCCAGAGCCTTCAGGAGCTCGGGACGGATCTCATCAACCCCCGGGGCGCTGCCGCTGCGGAGTTGTTTGACAGCCCCGGCGACCTCGACCCCAGTGATGGGAGGGCCCAGCCCAAAGTCCTCCGGCTCTGCCTCTTCTTCAGAATGCGTGTTGGTGGGATTGAGGAGATCTTCGAAGTATTCCTTCCACCGCCGAACTATAGACTCAGTTGAGGTCAGCAACTCCCCTCCCACACCGAAGACCGTGTGGACGGGGTTCCGCTTTCCCCTCCTGAGTCGCCGAACAGTTTGCCAGAATTTCTTCGGCGCCGACTGGAAGTCTTGTTCCATGGCCTCACCAAACTCCTCCCACACCCGGGTTTTTGCCTCAGTGACCACCCGAGCCGCAGATCGCTTGGCCTGCCGGTAGCTGTCTGCTGCCTCGGGAGTCCCACAGGCCAACCATGACCTGTAAGTCTCCTTCTTCAGCTTGACGGCCCCTTTCACCTCTGGTGTCCACCAGCGGGTCCTGGGATTACCGCCACGACTAGCACCAGCGACCTTGCTACCACAGCTTCGAGCAGCCGCCTCGACAATGGCAGCGCGGAACATGGCCCACTCAGACTCCATGCTCCCCACTACCTCCGGGATGTGGTTGAAGCTCCTCCGGAGGTGGGAGTTGAAGACCATTTTCACAGGGTCCTCAGCCAGACGTTCCCAGCAGACCCTCACTATTCGCTTGGGCCTACCTGGTCTGTCCGGCTTCTTCCCCCGCCACCTGATCCAACTCACCACCAGGTGGTGATCAGTTGACAGCTCTGCTCCTCTCTTTACCCGAGTGTCCAGCACATACGGTCGCAGATCAGATGATACGACTACAAAGTCAATCATTGACTGTCGACCTAGGGTGTCCTGGTGCCAAGTGCACTTATGGACACTCTTATGGCTGAACATGGTGTTAGTTATGGACAAACTGTGACTAGCACAGAAATCCAATAACTGAACACCACTCGGGTTCAGATCGGGCAGTCCGTTCCTCCCAATCACACCCCTCCAGGTCTCGCTGTCATTGCCCACATGAGCGTTGAAGTCTCCCAGTAGGACGATGGAGTCCCCAGTAGGGGCACTCTCCAGTACCTTTTCCAAGGACTCCAAAAAGGGTGGGTACTCTGAACTGCTATTTGGCGCATAGGCACAAACCACAGTCAGGTCCCGTTCCCCAACCCGAAGGCGCAGGGAAGCAACCCTTTCGTCCACGGGGGTAAACTCCAACACATTGGCTGAGAGCCGGGGAGCTATTAATAAGCCCACGCCTGCTCTCCGCCTCCCACCTGGGACAACTCCAGCATAGAACAGAGTCCAACCCCTCTCAAGAAGACTGGTTCCAGAACCCGAACTGTGCGTTGAGGTTAGGCCGACTATATCTAGCCGGTATCTCTCAACCTCACGCACAAGCTCAGGTTCCTTCCCCATCAGAGAGGTAACATTCCATGTTCCGATAGCCAGCTTCAGGAACCGGGGATCGGACCGTCAAGGCCCCTGCCTTTGACTGCCACCCGATCCACATAGCACCGGACCTCTATGGCTCCTCCCGTGGGGGGGGGGCCCACATGAGGGCGGGCCCATGTTTCCTTTTCGGGCTGAGCCCGACCGGACCCCATGGAAAAAGGCCCGGCCACCAGGCGCTCGCCTACGGACCCCTTCCCCAGGCCTGGCTCCAGGGCGGGGTCCCGGTATCCCTCCGGGCAGGGTACACCAGTCCTTGTTATTATTCACCATCATAGAAGTCTTTGAACCGCACTTTGTCTGGCCCCTCACCTAAGACCAATTTGCCTTGGGTGACCCTACCAGGGGCAAACAGCCCCCGACAACATAGCTCCTAGGATCATTAGGGCACCCAAACCCCTCCACCACGGTAAGGTGGCGGTTCCAGGAGGGGTTGATTCAAAATCTTTTTTTTAAAAAATATAGAAGTATTTGCATCAAAATATACAAAACATATATCAAAAAAGTGAATAAGTAAAAAACATATTCAGTGTGTCTCATTTCAGACGAGTGTTTATTATAATTTTGAATTTTAATTAGGGCAGCACAGTGGTGCTCATTTGTAGTTACTTGAAGCCAGGATGTACAGGGAAGTTAGATGGAATTAAATGAAAAAAATAAAATACACGTTCATAGAAAGCTGGGAGAAGTAGCCTTAAATAACAAACCTCCATTGTGTTCATTAATGTACAACTACTACTTATACACGGCGTTTAAACACACATTAGTGATACATTTGTTAAACCGACATATAAATGCAAAGAAATGTCATGTAACAATTAAAGAAAATAATATCAAATGCTGTAGCTCCTAGATATGATGCAGGCATGCAGTACTGGAGTATTTCAACTGTTGTGGAGGCTGCTGCTCTTGTTTAACGTTTTCATTAGTAGCATGTTGTTTTCTGATTCAGTAGTTTATCCTTTGTATTGATTGTTCACACACTACAGTTTCCCAAACGTTTGTAAAGCCTGAGCGCGACTCAGCTTCCTGTAGCAGTCTGAAACAAAACTAAGTGACACCACGGGTGGCAACATCACGTACCAACCCCCACCAAAACCCTCACTTCTCTGTATATATCCGAGGGGAATAGATGCAGGAATAGATGAATTGAGTTTAGCTTGATGGAAAGCTGGCAGAGGCGGAGGACGGGGAGGAAATGATCCTCAGGAAGTTGCCTTGGCCATACCTCGACCCAAAACCTACATTTTGTTCTAAACGTGTCTCATGCAGCCACATGCACTTACTGAATTTGATTTTGTTGATCTGTTGACTGAACATCTAGATATAAATGCATTTTAGAGTTAGGTAAACTTTCGTCATGTTGCTGTATAACTTGCTTCATTTCTCTTCAGTGTGGCGAGGCATCATTTATTGTAGTGTAATTTCTTCCCAATTTTTTCCAAATTCAAACTTTCTGAGTTTGCCTGATAGGATTAATTTTTTTTAATATCATGCTACAAGATTGCAGTAAAACATTTTTATCATTTTCACTGAAATCAAATTAATTTTTTGTCACATACCACATAATCAGTTGATTAAATATTATGTTTTTTGTAGATACAACTTCATAAAAAATGATAAAATTAGCTCAATATTTAAGTACATTACTTTGTAAGGCATTGCTTCTGTGTTTACCATAAATAATAATGACCAAATATTGACAAACAATTACTTTCACCCTCTTACTGTACAGTAGATTTGTTGCCAACCCTTTAATTTCACCTTAATTACTTTGCTGACAATGATTGAAATTTGCAATCTGCCTGGACATAGTAACATAATAACACATGGTTTCCTTCCAGTGTGACTCATTAATTTCATTACATTTTATTTCATCTCCCAGAGGGTCACACTGCATGTTAGTGGTTCCGAGCTCTTCTCTCCTCTTCAGAATCTGCCCCTGATTAACAACACTGGACAACTCCCCTTGTGTTAGAGCGATGAACTTTTAGCTAATTTGAATTTAGCTACCCCAGATACCTCTGTGATGCTACACTTTAGCGAGGGAGGGTGCCATCTGCTGCAGAGAGATTAAAGTCTGCTGCTGGATTTTGTTGTTGCTTGCCTGTGTGTCCATTGAAGTTAAAGTTTCAATGTAAAATTTCAAATAATCATCACAATCAGTGAGCGTTGGTGTTATTAGGTGCAAGTAAATGTCATATGTGGCTGAGAAAGGTGTTACCATTGGCCAAATTTAGCCAGCTGTTGCCCTCCTTAATGCATTTAGTGTTATTCGGGGTTGCAACTTATTTTCAATTACCTATTAACCTGTTTTAGAGGGAAGGCAGAAAACGTAAATGTTTAAGAATATTTGGAATTTTTGCATAGCTAACTGCATTTTGGGCAGTCAGTCTAATACTTTGGTCCTGAGTCTGAACACACGTTAATAGATTGGCATGAAATTATGGATATTCATGGTGCCTTGTGGAGAAATTCAGTTCAGGGCATCAGTTTGCATTGTCACTCTGAGATTTAAAGAATTTACTGCATCACAGAGCAACTGTAGAGTTGTACTCGTACTTGCCTTTGTCCAACAGGGAAGCTTAGACACTCCTCTCCCTGGCCACTTCCACCTACTTCTCAAAGAGGCCACCTGGGCATTTGCCAGCCAGCCAAAAGATATAATCTCCCCAGCGAGACCTGGGTCTCGCCCGGTGTCTCCTCCTGGATTGGCATGCACCTCCCCAGGGAGATGTTTGGGAGGACTCTTGAGCAGATGCCCAAACCATTTCAGCTGGCTCCTCCTGCCACGGAGAGGCAGCTGTTCTACTCTAGGCTCCTCATCTCTAAGGCTGAGCCCAGAACCCTATGTAGGAAACTTGTTTGTCTGCTTGTCACTACCCTTTGGTGACTACCCAGAACTCGTGATCGTAGGTGAGGATTGGAATGTAGATTGACCTGTAAATTGAGAGCTTCACCTTCGGACTCATCTCTCTCTTCACCGTAATGGACAAGTATAGTATCTGCATCACTGCCGATGCGTCCTTTATCCATCTGTCAATCTCCAGCTTTGCTCGAGAACACGGACCAAAGATACTTCCCTTACCTGGAGTGGATAACCCCTGCTTTTCCAGCTGAGAACCATGGCCTCAGACTTAGAGGTGCTAATTCTCACCCCTTCCAGTTTACACTCGGCTGTAAAATGTTTCAGTGTGAACTGGAGTTCACTGTTTGACAAAGCCAATTGGACCAGGTTATCTGTTAAAAGCCAAGACGTAATCATGAGGGCACCGAACCTGACACTCTCCGCCATTTGACTGCACCTAGAAATTCTGCCCATCATTATTATGAACAGCACCGGTGACAGACAGCCCTAGCGGAGTCCAACTCTCTCCGAGAACGAGCCTGACTACTACTGGCACTGTGAACCAAGCTTTGGTCCTGAAAATAACAACGGGCATGTATCCACCATTCTGAGAGCACCTGCTTCAGGAACACGGTCATAAACCTTCTCCAGATCCACAAATCACATGCAGACTGGTTGGTCAAACTCCAATGCCCCTTCAAGCACCCTTGCACCCTTATGCAGCTGGTCTAGTGTTAAAGGATGAACACCACATTCAGTAGACAGTTCCCAATTAAACAACTAACCAACTGATCCATTATTTAACACCCATATCATCAAACAGTAATAAACTGCACTAGGCCAATAGAATAAATCATATATAACACATTATAATGCAGTTAGAACAGACTGACATGTTGTCTGTTTACACACCAATAATGGAGGCATCACAGCTGATATAAACACTGAATATGTGCATTTAAATATATTATAAAATGATCATTAAATGATCTATGCTGTTCAGAGTATCAAAATGTCAACACTCTGGCTCCCTCTAGATTGATGGACTGATTAATGAGCTGTTGCATCTTGTTTATGTGATGATTCTGCAACTATTCTAAAGGTCAGCCAAATGTTGCCGTTTGAATGATGGTGGGTTTGATGGACAATTAACATTGACATGTTTCTTGGTTGGAAAGTAAAGCCATTTAAAGTTGTTTATTTTTAGTACAGAATCAAAAACAAACAAACAAAAAACATACACTAAAACAGCAAAATTTGGATTCAGCTAAAACATTAACCCACTTGTGAAGTCTGATCTCTGCTTAATTAATGGAGATGTCATCCAGTTCCTCCCTCAGGGCTGCTCTGGAAACACTCACTTGTGGTCCAAAGTAATTTCATCCGTCATTCTTAATCCAGAAGGACATGACATTCAGGGAAGAAAACGAATAGCCCCCTCAAGAACTGTCCGCTAATAAAGGCTTTAGATAGAGAACTAGCTCAGTGGGTAACAAACATTTTTGTTAATGTTAAAGGAAATGTTTGACATGGATCACCCACCTCTTGATATGACTGCGACCGACACCCCAGGAAATATAACACTATCGTTTTCTGCACATGGTAGTTCAAACCCCCCAATAAAGCCCAAACACAGATATATCAGGTTTAGTGAATCAGTATACGTTTCCAAAATTCATGGTTTCCACTGCGCTCCCTGGGACTTTTCGCAGATACACAGATCCTATAATGGTGACCGTTTATTTCGTGCCTCTAATCTCAGGCTAAAAATGAAATGTTTTCACAATCAGCAAATCACAGTTGTCACATAACTCTCAGTGCCTGTATGACTCAACAGTAAAAGTTTTATTTGCTGTTTTCTTTTTAATAGTAGCAGCAACCTGACAAAAAGCTCAAAATAAGAAATGCAGATTGAAACTTTGATTCCAGATGCATTATAGGGACCTGACTCATCTTCATGTTTCTACAGCAACATATAAGAAACAAGAGAGAGGAAACCTAAAGTCATGCTAGCAGTCTTTGAGGCTGCTAACATCTGCACGCTAGCATGCCCACATCATTTACATAAATAAAGATGGATGATGTACTGTAATGTAATGTAATGTACACAAAATGAAGCCAAAACATGTGCAGTATGAGCCTTGCCATTTTGCATTGATGACTTCTTTTGGAGCAGAGTCTGCACCGCAGCAACCAGCCAGCGGAATAATGAGTTTCCACTCATACTCCCGCCAGATACATTATGAACAGAGCTCAGCCGTTTTTATGACATCGAGTAACTAATTAAAGCCACACTGCTCAGAAAAATGAACACTTGAATGCACATCAACGTGATGAGAAGAGTCTAAAACAACAAAAACCATCTTTTTGTGAAGAAATTATTTGAGGAGTACTTTAAGTTTTATTTTGGGGTTTTTTATCACATATACTCCAGGCCATCATCAGGAGGAGCTCAAGTTGTTTTGGCTTCACTGTTTCCAGCTCTGGTGTCATGCATCTTTAAATACAGTCAATGGCTCCCCCCATGACATACTACAAGTCATGCTGTGCTAGATAAGAAGTATATTGAATGATGTTTTGTCCAAACACGTCAGAAATGTTCAAAGTGGTTGGAAATGGCCACACTTGAAGGTCCTGTAAAAAAGTGGGGTAGGAAAGATTAAAGTGTTGGAATTGACAGACCGATATTGTTATAATGCTAAATCATCATCATTTCATTTTCTTCACAACTCATTCATTTTTGGAAAAGTAGATGCTAATTCAGCATCCTGCTGCCATCCACCTCTAACATATGAAAGAAACAAACCTTCCTTCATGACATCATTTTATACTGCTCTTGGTAAATAAAAAATTTTGGAAAAAAAACCAAAACAAACATACACAGACCCAAAAAACATCCACAGCTAAATAGCTTTGTCCTTGATATTATGGGCAACACACAATCACTGAACTTAAAAACCACCACAGTCATTTTCTATATGAGCCCACATACTGTCAACATGTCAGGATGTCATAATTCTTAATGTCAGTGTCCAACAGGTCTCCATAAGAGCAGCATTTTTATGACTTTCCCCAGTTTGGCATCCTGTACCTTCCTATTTTTTTTGCCTGTCCCTGCCATGGAAACTATACTATATATGTATATACCTGACTGTTTAAAAACTTGACAGCCCCATATGACTGCAGACTTGGCTTTCACCATGCTTTTTGGCAAGATTGCGTTTTTAGTGTTGGAAAGGAGCTCTGAAGCTCCTCCCTCACTCTCTACTCTGCTTGCATGTGAAATGTATATGCCACACACAACTGTTTACTCAGTGCACTTCCAAAAATGTCAGTGGCAACTTAGGTCAGACTTGAAATAATTTGAACTTTGAGCTCTCAGTGGCTCTTCTGAGTAACATTCCGAGGGTAGCACTGTGCCCAGCGGGACACCACTGCTCTCCCCATAGATAAACCATGAGGAAGCCAGTGGAAAGTGGTTTCATGGCCAGTCATGCCTGGGTTTCAATTGATGACAAGTAATACAGCACTAAATTTCAGGGCTGCTGTGTATTGTACTGTCGTATATGTCCTAAACCCCCTTGGACCTGGTACACACTAATAATAATATATTTCCTGTACATTTTGCCCTTTCATCCACATGCAAACATGCTTAAGGTCACTGATAATAAAATGCCTGATAAAGTTCATTAAAAATAGTTTCTGGGTATCCATAACATGGAGTGTTTAGGACAATATGCCAGACTTCAATATGTGCAGGCCTATTGTTGTTTACTGTTTAGGCAAAATAGAAACTTAAAGTACACAACTCGATGACTGAACTTACAACGTCACCTTAATTGATCATTCAAAATTGAATCAGATTAGTGTGGTATTAATTTACAACAGGAGTCTGAGGGTCCAGCTTTGCAAAAACTCAATGACATTATCAAAACGATTTTATGAAAGTGGAAGCAAAAAATAAGCATTCCTATATTTTTTTTTGGTCAAATTTACAGGAAGTAAATAGCTTTAAAATGTGTCTTAAAAGTTACTGTTCACGTTTTTGGCCCAACCCCAAACCGGCCACCCATCCACTTCCTTTCCATTTATGCGTTCACGCAGTGGTCCGCCATATTAAGGACCGTCCAGAACCACTTTGGGTGGAGTGCAAGTGGACTGGCCACCCCTTAAATAGTGAGTCTGCATCCATGCAGGCTTACAGTGGTCCCTGCAACAAGTGCACATGCATCAGGAGAATTGAGGAAACAACACACGAATGTAAGAGGTCCATCTTTTTACTTTGTCAAATATATTAATTCAAACCCTTGCACATTTTTTTCCCTTCACACTGACTTTGCAGAGTCAAACTAACTCAGAGAAAATTAGATCGTCCCTCAGGTCGTTTGACTTGTAGCAAACACACAAATGGGTGTTAACAAAAAAAAACAAAAAAAACAAGAGAAAATAGAATACACCCAATTTACCAAGATATTATAAGCTCACAGAGAAAGCAGACAAAAAACACAGGTTATAATGGAGGAAATGCTGAAATTAATTAAATAAGTTTATCTGTCATTTTCCAAATCATGTTCAAATCATTTAAAAAGCCCCTGCATCAATTCTTTTTATTATACTGCACTCTCATTGTTATGTCTTATTCTGTTCTAGCTGATTTTTATTTTTGATTTATCTCCAATTTAAATGTTTTTTTTTATTGCCATGTTTTGCTTTTACATGTTGTCCTAATGCCTTTTCTGTCTTTATGTAGAGCGCTTCTTCTGTAAATCAGCACGACGGCTACGGCACTAGCTCTGTCCATTGCCTTGGTAACTGCTACTTCCTTTTCCTTTAGAGTAGCAAGGGCGTCCCATGATTTTGACACCTCCCCTTCATGAGGAGTGCCCTCCACAGCTTTAAGTGTAACGTGAAGTGGAGTGACCACTTGTTAGTGAAGTGGAAGTGGGAAGGGAGTTGTTTGGGATTGGGCCTTTAAGTCACTTTTGCCAAATTGGAAACAATTAACCACGCATGCTCAGAATGCTCTTCGCTGGTATTTGACATTTCAGTGATGTGACTGTGTCGCCACCTACTGGCCTGGCATGTCTGCTGTTGCCTGTACAAATTATCTTGTAAAACGAAAGTGGTGTGGACAGAATTTAAAAATAAAACAGACCGGAAAAATATCCCTGTTAGGACAAGCCTGTAGACCTTTGTGTTGAAGCTACAACTTTTTAACTTTCATTGTTAAGTTTCTGCTTTATTGCCACCTAATCTAGCACAAACAAAATCCAACCCTACAACGTGTTAGACAGATTTTTTTAAAGCAACAAATAAATCCTGCATTAATCCTGCAGTTTGATCTGTACAAACAACGGTGCTGTTTGTTTTTTTCTTTAACCTAAAATGCCACTAAATGTGTTACCACCTCTGCTATGAAAGGATAAATACTATTTGGAAGCTATTTGCCCTCTCTCTCTTTCTTAATTAGCATTAAACACATCACAACTTTCTTGCATTTAGCACGGTTAGAAACAAGTTTTCCTCCTGCCAAATCCAAAATTTAGAGGGCAACATCCAGTTTTGGCATATTGAAATAGGAAATCACAGTTTTGGAGCATAAAACATTTAATACTGGGGAGTACAGTACAGTAATCTTTAGTAGTAGCTCCTAATAAAGACACTGTACCTCCTCCTGAAACTAAAAACCTAGTTAACTGCGAACTTGTATACACATCTTTTCTTTTCAAGTCTGTACACCACTGCCAGTTTCAATCATCCTGCCCTTAACGGATTTCCTCTGCTTACAGCAGCCTGACAGGGGCTTGTTTGAAACGCTTTGTTTTTTGGAGATGTGATTAATTGTAGCTTAGCTCGGAGGCCCACAACAGAGAGCAAGAAACCTTTGTTATATTTAGAATGCCAACATAGCAACAGCTTCACGTTGGTCCAAATATGTCAGGAATCAATTAATAGCATGGAAAGCAGAAGTATAATTCCCTGTAGATGTGCAAAGCCAATGAACATTGTCTAAGGCAATCGGACTGCTTGGTTCTTAAAGACATTTCACCTCTCCTCCAAGAGACTTTTTTTTTTTTTTTTTTTTTAGTTCTAGCTCTCTGGTAGGGAGTCCCCAGTATTTAACCTTGTGGAAGATCCTTCTTACTCAGGGTAGTGGGCAAAGGGTACAAAGCCCCGCCCCCAATCTTTGTGGCCCAGACCCATCCCCCATCAGATGTGTAATCACTAGATTAGCACTCCAAGATCACCAACTTGCTCAACGATGACAACACATACGAAACACTGAAGCGTGATGAAAAAAGGTCATTAACCACCTACAACAATTAGAGAAGGAAGGAGTCATCAACCGTTTTACTATAGACTGTATCCAGGAGATTGCATACCATGCATATATGGCCTTTCCAAGGTCCACAAGGAAGGAACCCCATTAAGACCCATCATCAGCAGCATGAACTCAGTTACTTATAACATCTCTGACATTGGCAAAACTCCACACCACATCCAGAATTCTAATGATTTCACCAGCAAAGTTTGGGACCTCAGGCTGGCACCTGAGGAAACCATGGTCTCCTTTGATGTCACCTCACTCTTCACATGCATACCCACATCCGAAGCGGTGGAAACCATCCGAAAACGACTAATGCAAGACAGTACTTTGGACCTTAGAACCAACTTCACCCCGGAACAAATCTGTAATTTGTTGGACCTATGCCTACCCACCGCCTACTTCAAGTACAACAAATGTTTCTACAGACAGAAGCATGGCTGCACCATGGGCTCCCCAGTGTCTCCTGTTGTGGCCAACCTCTACATGGAGGAAGTGGAAATTAGGGCACAGAGCTCCTTCAAAGGAACAACACCGACCCATTGGTTCAGATATGTGGATGATACCTGGGTCAAGATCGAAAGGCAAGAGGTAGAAGCCTTCACGGAACACCTTAACTGAGTAGACAGCAACATCAAATTCACAAGGGATGACATGAAAGAGAACAGGCTGCCTTTCCTGGACTGTGCCATACACCTTGAGAAGGACGGAGGGCTCAACATTGAAGTCTACTGGAAACCTACTCACACAGACCAACCTGCTCTTCAACTCTCACCACCCTTTGGAACATAAGCTGGGAGCTTGAACCAGAACCCTACATCAAGCATAACATCCCAGTTCACTTCAGACCCTGCAAAACTCTGAGACAGAAACTGGTTCACCTGAAGGACAAAACTCCCAGACACAAACTTAACAATGTTGTTTATGCAGTCCATTGCAGTGAGAAGTGCACAGACTTTTATATCGGGGAGAGCAAACAACCTCTCCACAAACGCATGGCTCAACACCGGAGAGTGTTTGCCGACTACCCTGAGTAAGAAGGATCCTCCACAAGGTTAAATGCTGGGGACTCCCTACCAAAAATTTAGAACTGAAAAAGTCTCTTGGATGAGAGGTGAAATGTCTTCACGAAACAAGAAGTCCAGTTGCCTTCAGAAGAAACACCAAGCCTATTACACTTGTGCTTCTCTTGCTGTAATAGTAACTGCTGTCAAAATTGGGTACAAGCTTGCCAGCTTTTTCATGGCTAAAATCCCTTTTGTGCTCTTCAATATATCCTTAAATATTTAATACTTTCATTTCACACTGCTCAGGCTCCCCAAAACAATTTGTTTTTAAGATGTTATAGTATTGTTGTGGTTTTTCTGAGACAAACAGCAAAAGCATTTTTTTTTCTCATGCTGATTCGAGCCATGCTGTCCTTCCCTGGCAGAGGAGTCTACTGGTGATAGCAAGTGATTTTCACGATGGTAAGAGATGAGGAGATGAATCCAGTAATAACAAAGAGATTGTGGTATTACCAATAATAGCATATTTTATTTATATAGCACATCACATGCCATAAATGGATGAAATATCAATATGTTTTAAAAGAGCTGAAAAATGAAAAAAATGCAAATATTGCAATATTCCAACCTGCAGTGCAGTAAATAAAACAAAAAATATTGAAAATAATGTTGCATTATTTGCTTAAGTAAAGCCCCACAATTTATAGTAAAACACTTGAGGTACACATTATTGAACATTTCTTCGATTAGATGACAGAGCTACAGTACAATCTGAAAGTGTATTTCAACACAACCCCTGAGCCCCTCCTGCATCCTCGGCTTCAGGAACATCAGTCAGCCTGACAGCAGCAGAGGAGATGCTGATGTCAATCATCACTCACCCAGATCCTGTGTGAACAGTGGGATGCTGCTGCCACACTATCCTTAAATCTTGGGAGGAGTGGAAATTGGATTAGGTACACAGCCTTTGTGCAAATGAAATAACGCATCGGGGAAGAAAAAAAATGGTATTTCAGCCAGAGAGATTGCTGCTCAGTCACTCAGCAAACACAACTACACAAAATACCTGCAGTTCAAACACTCCTGACTGTGGAAAGATACATTTATTTAGAAGGATAGCTGGTGTAAAATTGTGTTTGTAAGGGATAATCAATGTTAAATGATTTTATCGCACACTCATTGTCCAATCAGAAAAGTATTTACCCAGAACAAGTATAAAATTGAATACCAACATAAACTGATTATTCTGGAATATTAATTCAGAGCTGAAAAGTTAAGTGCCGTCATGCTCTCAGAAGCTGAATTTTACAAAAACTGTGATGACATGACTTTGAATTGAGCGCCACCAGCAGGTCAAATATTCCAATCATACAGTAGTACACATCATATATTAGCAGATCAGATGACCAAATGTCAATTTTTGTACAGACCTTTGTGGCCCCAGAGGATGAACCCTAAATGACTTTAGTGATGCGCTATCTGGTCAACAATTCAGTTTGTTACAGAAAATTTTCAAAATAGGGCTTGCTATGCTATTTAAAATTAATGAAACACACACATATATACTGTACAAACTTAGTACAAAAGTAAGGAAATGTGTGTTTTGTCAATTATTTCTTTGTTATAACAATGCTTCTTGGCAATAAATCTTATACCGTTCGAAAGCCTGTTTATTACCCTTTTAAATGGTGCCACATTTGTAAAGAAATGAATTTGTGGGATGAGCAGCAGAGTTGAGTATGTGGGTTGTGCCCATGAAAAACTTCCCAAATCTTCTCTACCAATACCAAACAGCTTATTCTGCTATTGACTCTTGTTTGGTGTTGTTTATTGGATTGGATGATTGAAGTCTAAAGAAACAAGACCTATTGGCAATTTAACAATTTATTCATTTAAAAAAACAGGGGCCTCAGTAGTATGTGGAAGACCCATACACAGCCAGTCTAGCACCTCCTCCTCACGCTGGTCACCAGCTTGTTCACACACTGCTGTGGGAGGGCGTCCCATTCTTCAACCAGCATTTGTCGCAAGTCAGCCAATGTGGTTGTGTTGGTCGCTCTGGCACGAACAGCACTCCCAAGCTGATTCCACAAGTGTTCAATGAGGTTGAGGTCAGGACTGCAGGCAGGCCATTCCATCCTCTCCACTCCCAAATTCTTGAGGTAGTCTCTGATAAGCCCTGCTCTGTGAGGGCGGGCGTTGTCATCTTGGAGGATAGAGTTCGGTCCCAGACTGTATAGATATGGGATTGCCACTGGTTGCAGAATCTCATCTCGATATCTCTCTGCATTTAACATTTCCACTAATGATGACATGCCTTGTTTTTTTTCCATTGAGGGAGAAGTCGACCCAAACACCATCACACTTCCTCCACCAAAAGCTGTTACTCTATTGGTGCAGCAATCAGCATAGCGTTCTATGCGTCTTCTCCACACTTTGACCCTATGATGGCTATGATCCAACTGCTGCAGGCAGAATCTGGACTCATCGCTGAACATAACGTTCATCCGCATGTTCAGGTTCCAGTGCACATGTTGCCAACACCA
This sequence comes from Mola mola, assembly GCA_001698575.1. Taxonomy (NCBI): domain Eukaryota; kingdom Metazoa; phylum Chordata; class Actinopteri; order Tetraodontiformes; family Molidae; genus Mola; species Mola mola. Next base: position 858,440 of record KV751351.1, on the reverse strand, counting down.
GTCTTGGCAGGCCTCCTTGCAGCATTAAGAGACCGGAGATTAGCTGCGTGCAGTCCGTTCTGGATTTTCTGGGTAGAGAGATGCCGGCCATATCGTCTTAAAAACCTTGACTGCAAATCTGTAGAAGACTGCCTACGATTCTTAAGTGCTGACAGGGTGAGGTAACGGTCTTACCGTGGTGTCGTCCTCTTGGGACGCCCACTTCGCAGCCTGTCTCTGAAATTCCCCATTATCCATTATATGGAACTTGGCCTTCAACTTGGAGATGGCACTAGGGCTCACTCCAAATAATGCCGCAACTCGGTTTTCAACGGTATAAGATTTATTTGCTTTAAGAAGCATTGTTACAACAAAGAAATAATCAACCAAACACAGATTTTCCTACTTTTTGTACTAAGTTTTTAAATCATAAGTAGCAACAGACACCTGGCCTCATGGACAAGATAGTGAAAAATGTGTAAACTCTGGTTTACAGAGTCCTTGTTTACCTTACAGCCAGACTGTGTTTCTGTTTAAATCAGAAACCACTCAGCTCTTTGGAAACATTTTTATATCCCTCAAAACTTGCCCGAGGAAGTTGAAGCTTTTTTGAGAGGATACGCCGCCGCTGAAAATGTATTTGACCTTTCTTCTGGTCTCACGTCAGCCGTGGGAATATGTGACTTCATCACTTCAGTTGGCATTCACTATTACTTCTGTGATGGAGATGACACACAAGGCTTATAACAATCAATGCGTTAAATAATTGTCACATTCACCTGCAAACTTGTCTCCTGTATTGCGCCTGAATTAATACAAATATGCTCCTTTGGTTACATCAGAAATATCCGAACAACTATTTAGGTCCCCTGTTTGTAGTGTAGTTTCAGCGATTGGTTTGGGAGAATTAGGGGTTGTCCTGATGTGCGAACAGGTATAACCCAAAATAATTTAGGTATTGGGAATATTCTTCACAAAAAATATTTGACCAAAAATGGAAATCCATGAAATAGATTTTTGTTTGCAATATTTGTGCTGGACCATCCACGGAGTGTAGAATTGTTGAGAGGAAAACACACACAAAAAAGGTATTTGGAATAACAATTGTCCTTCACCCATTTGGGAAGTGACATTTCACTTCACTTCTTGATCCTGCGGATGAGGTTTAACAAAACAACACCTTAGCCTCTTAACCCATATTTTGGATATTTATATTGAACCAAAATGATATTGTGCTGCTTTGCAAAAGCTATAACAACCCCGTTGACAACTAACTCCGCAGCTTTTAGTGCCATGTAACTCATAGTTGTGGTTTTCTGCACATACACTGTATGTTTTAGTTGTTGTGTAAAAGTAACCATTTTTGGCACACATGATCAGAGGTGATAAAATGACAATTAAAGTTAGTTATTAAAGTAAGCAAGTAAGACAATCAAGCATGCCACGGAAAGGAGTCTGACGACTGCTACAGACCTAAAAGAAACCAGTGCAAAAGGAGAGTGCAATGCGATGAAGTAATTTGAGGAGCTCCAGTCAAACCTCAACTGAATTAAAACATTGTCAAATGTTTGATGGAAATAAATAGCATTCATGTTTGTTTCATGTATTCATTTCAGGGAAAATACTAACTCATATTCTTGGGTAGCGTCTTGCTTTAAATCTTTCACCCACTCACCCCGTCGTCCCTCTGTCTGGGTTGGCAGGATGTAAAACAGAGTGGGACGATATCGGATGCTGGCTGAGAGCTGAAGTTGGGCAAGTGGTCAACCTGTCCTGCTCCGAAGTCTTCCAGCATTTATTCGGCAATCAAGGTTGGTTCTGACAAAGCCTCTGACTGAAGAACAAAGTGTGAATTATTGTGTATTTGCTCTGAAAAATGTCTGGCCAAAGGAACAACGTTAAATCTTCACACGTCTGACTTGCTCACTCAGTGAGACAGTACTGATGAAACCAATAGAGATGTATGTTTTTTTTATTGTAATATAGAATCCTTTGTCTTCCAGTATAACGGCCTCCAGATATTTAATAAAAACAAATGCAGGGCGGTTTTTGCTTTATTGTATTAACAGGATTGTCATTATGATAGTGTAGCTAAAGAAGATTTATTCCGGATCAGTAGGGAATAATGTCCTTTCCTCTTTATCTTGATGGAAATCATGTCTCATTATCATCTGAACTGCCGATCACTCATCGGAGCAGAGTCTGTGCAGTTGTTAGCATTTACTTCCTGTTTGCATTTCTGAGTTTTTCTTCCTTTTTGATCAAACTGTCAGTGCACACTGTACAAACACACTGAGGCATTGTAATTTTGGGCAATATAATTAATATTGACTTGACATTTAGACGCTCAAGCCCACAAACGCATTGGTGCAGGGAACAATCTGGTGGACAACCTTCTCCTGACACCTGCTGTTTCCTGATGGATGTTAACCAGGACTAAATGTCAGCTCACTTTTAAACAAGGACACGAAAACGTCAAAATGTTTTCCGACTGAGAGCACTGATGGAGCAAAATGGTTGGAGGAGGTAAATGTCAGTGAAGGGGTCCAAAGGTGCTGATGTTCAAATGCACATGGGATGATGAATCTGGAGAATCTGACCATGACATGATGACAGGTTTATTACATTTTAAGGTCTGAGCATACAAGAATGCCAATAATCCACATATTTGCACTTAGTTTGGAATTTGTGTGTCATTTATATTTATAGGCTCTAAACATCCTGCAAGCTGCACAACCATCTCAATACCACAAAGCAATGAGTGAAAATAGTGTAAACCATACATACCTGATAGTCCCTATAATAAGTTAACCATATCAAAAGATGACAATATGTTAATAAATCAAAATCTAATCTTTGTGAAGTACAAATCAAACACGACAATTTGGCTCCGAAGGCATTTACAGATTGTACAGATGTGCCCCCCTCTGCCCTTAGACTCTCAAACAAGGTGAGGAAAAACTTAAAAACCCTGAACAAGGAAAAATAAGAAACCTCAGAAGAAAAGGAGGGATCCTTCGCTGTAGGACGGTACAGAACACAACAACATGACAACGAGAAAATATATCAATGATGCTGATACATATACACGATAAAGTATATGAAGCCTGTGAATCCAAGAGTATGGGTAATCTCTAAATCAAGAGATATATGTAGTCCGTTGATCCAGGGGCAGGTGTAGTGCGAGTGTTTCACCAATGGCAGATGTTCAGAACTTCAGGTCTTGCCCCCAAAGTTGATGAGCAGAGACCTCTCTGAATTCTGACCCTGGTTCCTGCAGTCGAAATGTCAATCTGCATGAGGAAAATACTGGGCTTTACATATAAGGGCTGATTTTTAATTATACACAAGTCAGGCAAAACTCAGGAAGTGGACACAGACGTAGTTTCCCAAAAACAAAAATCCCATGTTAAGATATCCCACATTATAATGAATATGTTGTGTTGAATCAGTCAACTGATGAAACACTTTTCAAGAATTGTGGAAGGAGTTTTACAAGAATCTGTGATTAGATCCCTTGAAACCAGTTTGAACATCTGCTGTCTGCTCCCACATCAGGGTTTGTTTACAGGAACTGCACTGCGGATGGTTGGTCAGACATGTATCCCCCCTACGAGGAGGCCTGTGATTTTAGTGATGACAGCGAGTCTGAGTCTGAGGTATAAACACATGTTGTTGAAAAGCGTGATAGTCAGTGTTTCTGCTTCCTCTGCTCTCTTCCTCCTCCTCCTCCACTCCTTCCTTCCTCTTCCTGGTGGTTGTTTACATCCCATTTATCATCCCATTGGAGGAGGAGGAGCCACTTCCATCATGAGACATGAAGATGCCAATTCATCAGGAAAAATGACCTTTTATTAAAAAGGTTCATTTTCCACCTGCATTCTGCCTACTACTCCCTCTATTTGATTTTTGACTTTGCATGCAAATTTATTCAGTTCTATGCTTCATATAGGCTATAACATATTTTTCTTCAGCCGTGCTGTCGGAATATTCCCACCCCTGAAGCCAGCCGAAATACAAATATACAGGATAATGTTTCATTTTAATAGCGCCATGTGCAATATGCAATATATGTATTTTTTATGATCTTGTAGAAATAATCCTGTACAAGATCAATATTTTTTGGGTAACCAAAAACGGGCCTCATATCACTGACTGACAAGCTCATGTGTAGAGTACATACTGCCATCTAATGTCTGAATGAATTAGCTGTTTAAAGTACACTGTAAAAATGAACCGGTTGTTTTAGTAAAAAAAAAAAAAAAGTGTCCGAGCCTTCTTTAATTTATGACTAGTTGTGATTTTTGATGATTCAAAATCAATTAATATTCTCTTTTCAACTTCAGCAAGTTTTCAAGGCAGCCTTTAATAACAGTGTTTTTAAATCAGTTTGAAAAACTAGTTACTTTTTACAGTGCATTTTAAGGGAACAAATAGAAAATCAACAATGCAAATCAAATTAAAACGGCATATTTAATTGTGTAATTCATTTCTGACTAGGTTTTTTTCTTTCAATTTTTTGCCTCTGTCCACAGACAAGTTTCTTCTCTGCGTTCAGACAGGTTTACACTGTGGGCTACGCCACCTCGCTCATCTCCCTCATCACAGCCATAGTGGTGTTTACAGCCTTCAGGTATGAGAAGGACAGCACACACTGACCAGGACGGAGAGGGTAGTAAAAGCAACAATAACTAAGATGATTGCTCCTTTATAAGTGTTATATTAGAGCTGGGTACATAAGACACAGATACAAATACAAAGACAATCTAATGATTGCCTGTTTATCCAGTAAAGCTTTTGTTATATAGATGCATCTTACATTGAGTCATGTAGCTTTTCCTCATCTCATTGCTGTAGACATGTGGACAAAACAGTCAATCAAAGAGTCAGACGGACAAGTTATAAACAAACACTTGTACTTTAATAAACTTACAACATATACTGTCCAGAGGTATCATCCATTCTCACATTCAAGCTAAACTTTTGCCTGTTGAGCTATATTGGTCAGAATTGTCAATTCAGCGATTCAGCAATGACCTGAGTGTGATGTTAGTGGAACTGACTGAACCGATGACCAGAGCTATAAAACCTTCTCATGTTGGTCTGTGTTCACTGGATGAGTAAGCGACGTATATATGATGCTTTTTACGTAATAAGCTTTTTAGCATGTGTAATTTTCCTCTTCATGGTCAAAAGCATCCTAACTATTCAGTCTTATAGGCCTTTTTGACCGAGCAGGTTCCTCCACTACTACAGTAGTCAGTTATTTGCATTTTGACAGCCAGAACTGGTTCCAGAGCAGCACCAATGCTTTGCTGGTAAAACAAAGAACCACTTGTGTCAGGGGCTGGGGCTGCGGGGCTTGTGAACACAGACCAAGTGAACACGTGCACATAGATTATGACTCTCACAAACACACACACAATTACGTCCATTCCAAAGCAAATTACATCACTGGTACAAACGTTGTGATGGAATAAAACATTTCCCATTCCAAAACATAGAATTTTCTTCCTTCTCCAAAGCCATCAGGTTTGCCCCTGCAACTATCTCGCAACCCTCGTGGGGCTGGATCCTATAGAATTACTGTTAAACTAATCTTAAACCCAAGCATATTACTTTGGCAATGCATTATGAGATTCTAGGCATGGTGGAGAGACCTGTGGCATGAAAAAGCACAGTGGTGCAGTGGTTAGCGTTGTCGCCTCGCAGCAAGAAAGTCCTGGGTTTGATTCTGGGTCAGGGCGTTTCTGTGTGTTTGCATGTTCTCCCTGTGTCTGCGTGGGTTCTCACCGGGTACTCCGGCTGCCTCCCACAGTCCAAACACGTACAAACCTGGGGGTAGGTTAATTGGTCACTCTAAATTGCCCGTAGGTTTGAATGTGAGTGTGGATGGTTGTTTGTCTCTATATGTCAGCCCTGTGATGAACTGGCGACTTGTCGAGGGTGACCCCGCCTTGGCCTGAAGATGCTGATAGGCTCCAGCCCCGCTTCCGCCGCAACCTCTAACAGGATAAGCGGTAGAAAATGGATGGATGGATGGTAAACAATAGCAACGTAAACGAGGATAAATTTCACTTCGCATTTTATTAAAAAAATGACAATGAAAAGTAGCAGGGATTGCAGGGCAGGAACTTTATTTTCTACCTGCAGGGTAGTTGTAGTTTCAAAATCCCTCTGTTGGATGTTTCTGGCCTCCAAAATTAGAGCTACAAACAACAAAGAAGAGCTGAGACACAGTCTCGTAAGATGTTTTCTATTTAGTGAGCTGTTTACTAGCTTGTGATTGTTGACACGCTGACATCCCCGTGTATGAAGCAGCAGTGGGTCTTCACAATAATGCAGCTGCAACAGGCATATATATTTCTCTCTGTGTTATCTGCCTTTCTGCCTGTCTTTGCTTCTTTTCAGGAAGTTCCGCTGCACCAGAAACTACATCCACGTCAACCTGTTCTCCTCCTTCATCCTGAGAGCCAGCGCTGTTTTCATCAAAGACACTGTGCTGTTTGCAGACGAGAACCTGGACCACTGCTCCGTGTCCACGGTGAGCGTGCTCATTAGTCCATAATGTTGCCATCAAGATGCAGATTCCCACATCTGCTGCACATGGGATTGAGTTAGCACTAGACAGAGACAGGAAAGAGGAGGGACAGAGGGGAAGACATATAGCAAAATCCCTCCATTTGTGATAATAATGATGAATTCTTTTGGCAACAACATAAATACCAAGTTTGAAATTTAACAAACAAACAAAAAAGACATGTATTTTATTTTCTGATGTTTTTCATGAAGCAAAATGATGACAATCTAATTGTTTAATTGCTATTTTTTTTCAAGCATGTAGTGAATTTTGATTGATTATTCTCTTTTGAGGGGTTTGGTTCTTTTCTTTTTTGTTGTGCGACTGTTGTCTGTGTGGCCTATAGCTGTCTTTTAAAATCTGTATTTAGCAATGTTATTTCATGTCAGACTCCTTGAAAAAATTGCATTCATTTATTATTGCTTCACGGTGCCACAGTCCAGTCCTTGTCAAACTGGTTCAAGAGGTTTAAATAGCAGAGTTGGTGATCTTGTTGCCAGGGGTTGTTGACAGTGTCAGCAATGATAATACATCATTTTTGCTACCCTAATCAATAAGCACTGTTTACAAACATTGTTTCAGGGGAAGATGGCTTTGTGATAATATAGATAAACATAATCAGAACTGCTCTACTGTCTATACCTCAGGAATTTTAAATGCGTCATTCGGACCTTCTAGCTGAACTTCCTCCACTGTGTGTGCTGGTCCTCTACAGACAGGGTGCAAGTCCGCTGTGGCTTTCTTCCAGTTCAGCATCCTGGCCAATTACTTCTGGCTGCTGGTGGAGGGCATGTACCTGCAGACCCTGCTGGCCCTGACGTTCGTCTCCCAGAGGAAATACTTCTGGTGGTACATTTTGATTGGCTGGGGTGAGTCGGGCTGACTGAATAGGTGGTATGAGAACAGGAAGCCGCTGATGGGCCTACAATCATGAGGAGGCAGGATGTAGAATATGTCTGACTCAAAAAACACTCCTAGGAACAAATCCAAAAAAAACAATCCCACTCGATTTGTTGTGCATCCCACATGACAATACCGTCATGTGGCATTCAATAAAACAGTCCAGTGTTAGACTGGAGACTGGAGAGATTTTTCGGCCTGTTGTAAGGCTTGTTTACGTTTGCCTATTCTCATTACACAATATATTGACAACAGGTTTCAGCCCCAAAAAACTTTAGCTTCAAAACGAGAGCTTCACACCTGTTTTCTTCCTTATCTTTTGCTCTTGTGGCCTCTGTACAGGTCTCTTGAATGCTTACCCTCTCCGTTATTCTGCCCCTCTCACACAGCTGATTTTAAGCTTGCACCACTGGTTCCACACTATTTGTCAGTTCGATCTTGTTACCACACTTTTGTGTTCCCCACTGGGAACACAAAATTTGTAGAGGTCAATAAGAGCTTGGCCAGTGCTGAGACAAGTGAGACAGCCACAGAAGTATTTCTAAAATGCAGATAACTAGAATTCATGTTAATTAAAGGAGGTGGTGAAGTGTGACAGCAGGACGGATACTCAAACCTCCCTCTGTCCGCCTGAGCAGACACACACAGGCTTTATCCAGGGCAGCGCATAACAGCGCCCAGCTTTTAAGGTAGCTCATGGAGGCCAAGAAATATGTTCCTCCTAAATTTGAATATAGAAATTTATTGAAAAATAAATAAAAGTCATAAAAACCTGGAAATAAGTTTTTGTTTTTGTTTTTGTTTTTTCACGAACCTGATAAAATTAACAACTAGCTCATGTTGGGATCAATTTCCATGTTATGCCAGGCATAAATTAAGATCTTAGCAAAGAAAAGAGGAGGAGTAGGAATAGGAAAAAACAAAATAAAACCAGTTTGGGTATTAACAAGAACAAAAACACCATCAGTCAGCAAGTTTGATGAAAGGCATCTTTTTGATAGAATGATGAGGATGATATAATGCTTCCAAAGCAATTGACACAACTATGCAACTATACTGCTATGAAAAGCAGTATGCACTTATATCGCCCAAATACAGCCCATGTTTTGTAAATATAGCACCCTGTCTAACTTGTGAGTTGATTATCAGATTAATTCTGCGTGACAGTAAATGTAAAAATATTAATATTGGATTCTTGACATGCAGGGTTCCCATCAACAGTTCTTGTACTGTGGGTTTTGACGAGATTCCTCTATGATGACAGAGGGTGCGCTCTATTATTACTCTATCAATTTGCAGTTGTTAAGTAAGAATTCTGTCACATCATCTTAATGTTGAGCTGCATTTGACTTTAATTGCAGCTGCTGGGATGACACAGACAATGTTGGTATTTGGTGGATTATTAAAGGACCGATCACAGCCTCGCTGCTGGTGAGTGCACAACACGGAAACTTTTCTGACTCCACACAAGAGTAAATGATTCATTGCTCATTCAAACAAACGATTCTTCATTTCGACTGACAGCTTTTAGTGTTTTAGTGTGTAAAACCTAAATGAAAACACACCACACTCCAATCACCTTAAGACTTTACAAAGTGTTGCTCTTATTTCAGCCTGATAGACGCTGGAGAAATCCAAATTTTGACAGAGCTGGCATTTATATTTTGATTGCCAAGCTGTTACTGGACAGTCATTGATTGGTTAAGGTTTAGTAACAGTTGATTATAGGATATAATTCATTTTTCATAGTGTTTCAATTTTCGCGTAAGGCTTCACAACATTGTGTTGCATTGAAATAGTGTGTTTATTTTGCTCACTCTGTTTGTCTGTGTGTGTGTGTGTGCACTCTACCAGGTCAACATAGTCATCTTCATCAACGTGATCAGGATTCTGGTTCAAAAGCTCAAATTTTCAGGCATGGCTGGAAACAATGACACTGGACATTATATGTGAGTCAAAACTATCTTACACAACTGGACCTTGAAATTGTCCCATTAAAAAAAAAAGCAGAGTTCCTTTACAGACACTCGCATGAGGAAAGTGTACCTTCTATGTGATAGAGCGTTAGATTTGGTGAAAAAAGTGGCTGTTCTTTGTGCGGGGTTTTGCTTAGCAGGTTTCCAGTCAGCTGATGAATGGATGGGATGAAAGAAGCAGTCAGTTAATGCTGACATAGCTTTAAATCCCGGCAAAGTTCACTTTAGTCTCCAGCTCTGTAAATATATATGCACCTTTAGATATTTAGGAAATTAGACGATTTTAATGCGTCAGTTGAGAAATTGTGAAGAACGAACAATTCATCAGATAGAATCAGATAGAGCACACTGTCTGTATTAACAAAGGAAATTGATAGATGGGGAAATTGCATTTTATGATAGCACATACTGATGAATCCCAGTTCTAGGAAAAATGTATTAATTGAGCAGAAGTTTAAGATTAGAAAGCCAGTTGTGTTCTTGGAAACACAAAAAGGTTTGTTTTTTTTCCATAAAAAGTGACTAAAATTGAAAAGCTTTACTTAAATAGTTTTTTAAAAAGTACGTTTTGCAGGGAGAGATTGAAGAGAAAAGATTGTGAGTCAATTTGCAAGACAAAACTTTAGGCCCTAAATCCTACAGCAAAAATAGACAGAATATTTGAAAACACAGCCAATCAAAATTATTCAGAAAGAGCAAATTTGAGCAAAAGCCAGGAAAACACAGGATGCCATTTTTTGTAGCAAAAGTTTTGAAATCAAAAATTACTGAATGTCTGACAGGGCACCTGCACCTATAAAAACCTGTCAGACGAAAAAGCACAAAGAACAGATGCTATTATTATGTCTTCTTGGGATATGGACATTTAGAAAAGCAGAAATTGAGGCTGACAAACATTTGGAATAATACACTGTATGTTACTTCTACTCTGTTGAAAATTAGGCCTGATGACACTGGTCATCCTCTGAATTTTGCTTTGGCGCTACCGTGAGTGGATACTTGTAGGTAAACATCCTGACAATCTCAAATCTCATCTTTGGATAAGGACAGGTGCAAAAAACAAGTCTTTAAAGTGCTTTGTTCTGTGTTAATGTTGAGGTAAAACTGCTGACTGACACATGTTATTATTGGAAATGGATGCCAGTGTCTTTGGAGAGTTTACTCTGAACAGGCCAAAGAGAGTGAATTTGATGAAAAAAACACTCCTCTCCTGCAGAGAAACAGCTACTGATCTCTGGGTTCCCAGACATCCTGCTTTACCGAGATGAGTCCCTCCTTTCTTTTAACATCTGTTCACTGCCAATTCTGTTTAAAATTTAATGCAAGCAGCACATAAAAATAGCAACCAGTGCAACCAGAAATAGATGCCTCCTCTATCCCTATGAGGGGATTGACTCTCGCTCCTCTGTTTCACAAATTCAACTGGTTCACTGACATTCAGACAAAAGTGAATAATTCCAGGTGACAAAGACAAGCACAATCCTATCACGGGCTCGAAAATAATCTGATGTATTATTGTTTTTTCTTCAGTGATGAGTGATTGTTGTGGTTATTTCTCTCAGATGTCTGTTGTCAAGTCTTACGAAAAGCTTTAGCCTGACTGAGAAGCTTTGAATCTAACATAGTCATCAGAAACGGTGCTGACATCTTTGTTGGGGTTATTTTTACTGTTGCTATTGATCTGTGACAGTTTACCGTCTCCATGACATGAAAGAATACACATGAGAAAGATTTCAAGACAGAAACAAAGGGGTGCTATTTTATGGTTGTTTTACTATTTTGTGATATGGATGGTACGTGTGGATTTCACCTGTCACCACGACTAAATGACATAAAGGCCACATGATAATTACCTATTGCTAATTACAAATCATGAAGCATCAGGGTTTTGAATCTACTCAAATTCTATTTTAATCATTTTCTATATGAAAGTCAGCAAGTTTTGTCCGTCTATCTCTGCTTAAACCTGCAGAATAATGTGTTTTATTTATTATTTAAGATGAGTTTTGGTTGTAAACTTGGTTTTCAGATTGGTTTTCTGATTTCAGGAGGATGATCTCGTCAAACGGCGTATGAATGATAATCAGCGTGTGAAAAATTGTAGCTGACATTTAGAGTTGTTCTCTGTTGTATCCAGTCAAACCTGGAACAATAAACAGTGAATACTGAACAAGCAAAAACACACGGATGAAATAATATGTTAAAACGTTTGATGAAATAAACAATACTTTTTAAACTTTGGCCAGTATTCATGAAGGACACATTGCTCGGAGTAAGAGGCCGAATTAGTTAGTTTGTTCCTGTTGATCATACGCTGTAATAACAAACCTATAGAATCAACTTAATAAAATGGAGGAGACAATTTTCCCACTGCTTATTTCGGTACGTTTTCACCTAATGTTTAACCCTAATGCAGCAGCAGCAAATAGTGAAGGCAATAAGGTAAAGTCTAGTTCAAATTCCTCATAAATTACACAGCCAATTACTCATAAAAATTGAGTAATATTTACTACAGATTTTCAGTGGGCAACTGTTTATCAACTTAGTAATCATTGATAGAAATATATCTCTATAGCTTTAACTCATGACGGGTAGGTTATTTTACTGGATTCCTTTTTTCCAACACAGGAGACCACGTTCATTTTAATAATTTTTAACTGAGCAAGTAAAAAATGAACCACACCTGCACAAGTTTGTTTGGAGTTTGAACATACATTGATCATATTTGGTGAACGCTACTTTTGACAAATTTAAACAGACAAACTACATGTTTATTTAATTGTGGCTACACATGTGCATGTCTTACGGGATCCCTTGTCAAGGGGAGTACTGACCTTCACTCCCTCTGACCGCTCCCACAAATGAAAGAGACCACCCCTTCACCTTCATGCCTGGAAGCTGACACAGGTGTAGGTTGCAGTAGAGAAATAATATTTTAGGGTATATTTTCTGATTTTTTTCTGTTGCAGTTTTTACTCTAAAAGATGGGCAGCATAGGTAGAATTTACACATTATTCTATATTTTAAAAGTTGACCAATATACTTAAGTACAACTTAAAAGATTTGCATGAATCATTGTTGCTGTGTACTTTTTTTTATTTTAAGTGAGTAAATAATGATTACAGGTTAGCACAAGGGTCTTCCTTCACATCACTGGTCTCCTATCTTTTGTTTTAATCATTCATCTGTTGTTGTTTACCTCAGGAGGTTGGCTAAATCCACCCTGTTCCTCATCCCTTTGTTTGGGATGCACTACACAGTGTTTGCCTTCCTGCCGGAGAACACTGGAGTTGCGGCCAGATTGTACATCGAGCTGGGTCTCGGATCCTTTCAGGTATACATAATATATATTATAGTATATAGACAGTGGACTGGAACAAAGAATGATAATGAGACAGATCACAAAAGCTACCGTAGATGGTTGCTCAAGCCGGATGCTCTTAAAGTGTGCCTGAAAACACTTTGCTTTATTAAGGACCACTTACGATGAATATTTCATTTTTGATCTTTTTAACTCGTCCATGTGGTGATGTTTTGCACGATACCACCCACATCATGACTAAACCAAGCAGTCAATGACATGACTGAACATTTCTGCTCTCATTCTACAATCCACCAATGACAGTCTCCAAAAAATGGTCTCTGCCAGCATCTCTGATGGCCTTCTACGTGGAAAGTCTAAGGAAACAATCCTGATGACGTGTGTGGGTGGGCCTTAATGCTGTAGAAACTAAACTCGCCATTCAGATGCATCAACTAGAATGGGACAATGTAAACGTCTCTCCTCCTCTTCTTCCTGTGAATCCGTGTCAGGGTGGGGCTAAAGGAGCACATTCAATAGACCCCCACAGCCTGGATGAGCCAAGAGATTTTAAGGCCACAGAGGGATTTACATTTAATTTGAAATGTGAAATTTTTTTTGAATGCATGTGAACCTGACATAGACGTCAAAGTAAAAATATGAATGGTTTAATAGTGCATCTCCAAAAGTGCATTATTTAGTAAATTTAAAAATGTAAGTCCTAACTGGAAACCTTTACCTTATGGCTTACTTTACCTGGCTGTCCTTAGTGTAGTAACATAAGGGAAGTGTGCATTTGAAATTTGAATGTTACCATGTGTGTTGTATTGCAGGGTTTTGTGGTGGCGCTGCTTTACTGTTTCATGAATGGGGAGGTGAGTGGATGAACAGTTTTGTGATACAAAAAGTCCCACAAATATTTTTGCTCCAAGAAAATGTAATATTCCAATAAATTCGGAGCACAGATTTGTTAAAGGAACAATATGTAAGCCTGACACCCAGTGTTTAAAACAGGTACTGCAGTCCAGATTCAAAACATGGGAGAACGCTGTCCCCGCCCCCATCCCCTCCTTCCTAGACTTGAAGCACAGGCAGGCTGCCAGGTCCTGGACGCTGAGGCTTCAGTAACTCATAACAGGGGTGAAACTCTCTTAAAACCGCTTACATGCTCTGGTCAAAACAAAAACAAATCATGCCGGACGAATTGAAACTGAAGAAGGAGGAGGAGATACTGGCGACTGCGTTATTGTTAGAAAAGCTAATATAATGTCTGACTACATTTTAAGGTCATTTTATGGTTTAATACAGTAAATATCTTACATATTACTCCTTTCAAATCTGTTAGTGAGCACCTCTGCTGTAAGGACTACAGTCAACATGTGACCACCATTTGTCTTATAGTTTGATACATATCCTGTACATAGAGGATGTGTTTACAATGCAGGAGAAACAAGTCTTGTGTGTGCACGGAAAAAAATCTCCACACAAACAACAAGGCAGATTTTCTTGTCATTTTAGTTCCACTAGTGTGACCATGGGATTATTTGCATTTACTTGCATGCCACGCAGAAGTGTTTATTTCTCCCAGACAGCCTGAATACTTCACTGCACAATAATCCGTAAACTAACAAGCAACACGAGGTGTTGGTGTTTTCTTAGCATACATTTTTAAATTGGTGCACATGGCCAAATCTATGAAAGGGTTAGAAAGACATTTTTTGTCTCCTCTCAGCTTTATTTCCCCCAGTACAGCTCAGCTCTGCGTTTATCTGCAGGTCCAAACAGAGCTGCGACGATGGCTGAGGAAGTGCCACAATCAGAAGCATCTTACCCCAGGAAAGCGAAGCGTCACTCAGATCACGACCAGAGCCCACAGAGGGCTCGGCCGACCTTCCTCTAGCGGTAACATGTCTTCAATATGATTTTGAGATACTCCGTGAGAGACAAGTTGCCAAGATAGATATCAGAGGCGGCCCTCAACCTGCTGATGGCATTATTTCAAAAACCCCACCTGAGAGATGAGAAATGAACTCTGGTGAGTGTCCTATCAGTGTTGGCAGCCGTACAGCCGTGACAGCACACGTTTCAGAGCGTAGTCCGTCTTCAGTTGGAACCAAAACAAACTCAAAAACGTAAAGAAACTCTAGAGCAGGATTTGTGAGGTTGTCACGGTGACACAGTAGGGACAGAGCTGGCCCGAGCTCATAGGAGGATGATTTCACACGGTTGTGTTTACAGTTATGACCACATTAGTTCAAACATGAGTAAATGTTGAGGGATTAGGTCGAGACAACTGCGGAAACAATGGCTGATAAATCACACTTGACTTTTTTTGTGGTGATGCACTGATATAAACATTTCTACTTGCTCCCACTGTGCAAAAATAAAGGCAAAATATGAGGGATACAGCGCTGCCATCTTGCACTGGTGATCACGGGTTTATGATCTACGATGACGCTCATGTGGTGGTGGGCTGCAATATATTGTAAACTCTACAGAGTATGGCAGCCCACCACCAGAGGGCGATACTTTGGCATTATATTAATAACAAAAACAAACTGGCATGTCTCGATTGAAAAGGCTTCCTATTTGTAGCAGCTGTCTACTTTGACGATCCATCTTCGAGCGCAGTGAAAATTGTGTTCTTGTTTTTCTTTGTTTCAATTTTTATGCCATTCCTTTGATAATAGCATTTCTCGGCATACTTGTTGCACTGCAGGAGATTCCAAATTGACATGAACAAGAATGCCAGTAGTTAGATTGTAAAATGTAAAGTGGCAGCAAGAAAACCATACAGACAAAGCATTACAAAGCATTTCACCCGACGAAGAGACAGCGTCTCAAGATACAAAACAGCTTAGAGCTCATTTCAGAGATACTGTGCTCAACATTTTGATTAAAATGTTAGACGGAAGGATGTGCATCCCTATTTTGCTACTTTTTTTATGGACCATGAATAATGCACTGTACCATTAAGCACTTTGTGTTTGTCAGTACACATCCAGATCAAATATTGCACTTTATTTTTTATTGAATACTGTATTTCTATTGTGTTGTGTCTGTTGTGTTGGTTGCCCTGTGTTGGGAAAAGCCCAGAAATAAATGAAACATCTGTTGTTTGAGAAGTAACTGCTCCGTTTTTGTTCCATATTACATTAAAGCAAAAAAAAAAAAATTCAAAAAGTTTCAATATCACTCGTATGGTACACTGTAATAGAAGGAACTGGGCTTTTTTAGTTTCTGCCTGCACTATAATCCCTCTTGTTGCAGTATGAGAACAGTGATGCAATTTGTTGCTTATGTTTGGCCCCTTTCCTATGAACAGCTCACAAAAACGGTGGTTATTAAATGTAAGAATGTGAAGCTTCACAACTGGACAAAGTACAGAACATCTGTTCTGCGGACAAACCAACTCAAGCCCAAACAAAGTGTCCAGAAAATGAAAATTTTCATTATGGCAATAACTTGTGGAAAGATGTGCCTGCCCTATCTCATGAGTTGAGCTAAGGAAGGGGGTCCTACTGACCACTGAGTGATGGTGTTTATACTGTTTTAGTACACGAGCAAGTAAGTATTGTAAGTCATCATAAGAAAATACATATGTAGCAGTCCATAATTTTGACTGTAGTGTGTTTAAATCCAAAACTGTCAGGTGACCAAATGTGAAAAAATGTCAGTTCTTGCATAATGCTGCATTATCGGCAGATTTCCACCAATATTCTAAATCTGTTTTTAGGACAGAAGCAGAGAATGCTTCACTTTAAGCATTATAGATTTTCCCAAAAAAAGAATACCAATTAACAGAGAAACAAATGAATGAATGGATTTGAAAGCTGAAATAAAACCACATCCATGATAATACCACATATAGATTTATTTTGCAGCCAGATTTACACATTGGACATGAAAGTTGAACACCAGAACTCATGTTACGCACACAGTAACACCCACTGTAACAGATAGAAGGACTTACATTCTTTTGACATTTAAGTTTCAATGAATGCTTGCCACTGCAGACACATGCTTTCAGAAAACGCACTCGTCAACTTTCAACCACACACGAACACGCACTCTGAGAACATTTACATTAGAAAAACACGGTCACAAACATTACAGGTCTTTGTCACGGGGTCCGTCCGTGCACCAAAAATGTAGGCTACGTACAGTTTACCTGTACTGTATATACACTCAAGAAAGGACATCATTTGTACACCATGGCAAATGTGATAGCAGGCAACATTTAAGAACATTGGTACTACATTCAAAAATGTATTGGCAATCAGTAGAACTCGCACACACTCCACTTAAAACTAGCTCAACACACACAACCATCAAAGAAAAGGCATCTAAATACAGAGATATGCCACACTGACAAGAGTTACAAGAAATAGTTTCATATTTTGGGAAATACTCAAAATTGCTATCTTAGAAATAAGAATGATAAAACTGATACCACAAAGACTGGAATATGTACTCGCTAAAATGAGCTGTTTTCAAAGGAGGGACAGCTTGCCAAGAGACATAAGTTAGCTTATACTGTATGTAGCTAATGTCTAATAGCAAACATCAGTGGGAAAACCACTGGCAAGAGGGTAGTAAAAGCTTACTAATTCTCAAGCTCTTTAAGCTATACAAAAACCTTGCAGTTTCAAACAGAGGTAAGTGAGCGTCAGTGTTTATTTGGACAGAGTTAGCCTAGCCTTTTGCCCCTGCTTCCAGTCTTTGTGCTATGCTACACTAAATAGCTGCGAGCCACAACTTCTCAGCTTCACAATTTGTGCAACTCTCTGCAGGTAAGATAATAAGCACATTTCCCAAAATGTTACTGTATTGCTTAAAAAAACAAAAACAAAAACATGTCATACCTTCTTTTGATACATATATATAAAGATCGGTGTGTTCCCTAACGGTAAATTAACTATTAAAAGAGCTTGTGGTAGAAAATTGTGGTCAGTCTGTCAGCTTTAGCTATAATTACTGTAATATTAGTAATTAACTCTGTTACTCTTATTTTGTAGTAGGAGTTTAAAAAAAAAAATCATCAATCAATTTCATTTCCATTCACAGTCCTTAAGTGTAGGGAGCAGGAGTGACATTTTCCGGTTGAGAGGCATGCACTAAAACCGAAACCTGCACATCAGGCCTTTTTCTAAAAAAAACAAAATAGAATTGGTAGGTTTTATTTACAGATTTGTGTAAAGAAAAAAAAATCCAAAACTGTTGTTTCCAACAATGTTAAGTGTGTGGTGGTTGAGAGCCAAAGAGCAAATCAACGACTACAACCCCCTCCCCCTCTGTTAAAATAGCAAGCCAACGTTGTAACGTCAGCGCGCCACCTTGTGGCAGAGAAACGTAGCGCACAGATAGTAACAGCTTGGGGACATGGTCGCTTCCGTCTGAGCGGGTCCACACTCAGACGGACGGCTGGTGATAGAACACGTAAGCAGCAGCAGAGTGGTTTCCAGCACACTCTCGTACACACTTGGTGTTTTATCCGATGCAGCTTAATTCTAAAAGTTCCCCCCCCCCCCTTCCTCCCCCCCTGTCACAGCCACAAACTGTTCAAAATCAAACAATTATCTCTTCACTGGTGTGTTTTCTGAACATTTTTTTGTACTTTTACTGTAAAATCAGTAATGAGACATTGTCCCTCACTATGGCACTATGTTTATTTCACTGACCAAAGAAGCTATGAAGTCAGTAATAAAATACAACTAAATTACATTCAGAAAAGCATGAAGCCTCGACTGTACACTGAGCCATATCACCTGGCTCTGGTTGATGGAAAATAAATATACATCCTTCTCTGTTCATTTATGTAATCGATTCACACATGACATTTTTTTTTAATCTACCCCATCTGAATAAATATCTATAAATAACCATCTGTACATATCGTTTCACATTTCATCGTATGATTCCCCACGTGAGCGGTTTATTTTTTCTGTTTTTCGATTTGCCCACAAACAAAAGCCAGAAAACGGAAAAATGGACAATTGTCAACAGCTGTCACGTTAGAGCAATTTTTTTGAATTGAAGCAAGTTGACATTACATGAAAGTGATTGAAATTTGTAACCAAGAAGCAAACAGGAGTGAAAACTCGAAAAAGATAACATTTAAAACATGTAAAAAAAAAATGTGTAAGTTAGTAAAAAAAAAAACAACACAAAAATCATCAATAAAT